>CAUOFW020004736.1:148153-176016 GCA_963454935.2 Ilex paraguariensis
GGGGGCGCTGCGGGTGGGATTGCTCTTTCACAATTCAGATCTTACTGTTGTACACATTCCATAGAATTTAGGTGGGTCAAAGGATCGGCCATGCGGGGGATCCAAAGAATTAGTCCATCAACATCAACTGGAAGAAGAAGCTTTCGCCATAAACATCCTGCAGAAATGATTCGTTGTGGCTGAACAATCATCACAATATCATTATTTTTCTGCAACATTCCGAGAACACTCAGAGAGGTACCTTCTTTTACGTATCTGCCAAAATTCATGCAAAATGCAGCTTATTAGCTTCTTAAAAAGAAAATGCCACAAGTAGTGGAAAATATAAGATTCTGACTGAACGTGTTACCCTTCTTCCAGTCGAAGTAAATCAGCTTCGGCTGAAAGGTTTCTGTCCTTCAACCATTTTGTTAAGTGAGGAGATAGAACCCTGCATTTTCCTGTAGTCTTCACAAGTCTGCTCTCGACGATCAAGGGAATAACTTTACAATCAGGGCCGGCCTTCACCAAAGCTCTGATGCCAGACTTCCTATCAGTTATGTAAAAGTCTGTTGTAAGCCTCTGCCAGGAAAACCCCAGACCGTCAGTGGCCAACTTCCTCAGATACATTGCTTAATACAATGCCTCATCAAATTATGATGCAATCCATGAAACACTAATAAGGGAGATAATTTTATAGCAAATATAAGAATAAAACATGCCAGATAGATTTCATAATGAATCAGATTATCCACTGTATTGATGCTTCTGGAATAGTAGGGTGGGCAGCACCCGAAACAAATGGACAATTGAGGAAATTGAATACCAGTGGAGATGGAGCAAGTCAGGTGGCAGCTAGAAAGTAGGTCAAATCTATATAGTAGGTTGGATTGCACAGAACAAGTGGAGAATTGGACTAAATAGCAGTGGAACACTGCAGATGTCAGCAATTGGTAGTGGGAATGCTTATCTATGTTTCACTGAGGACTTTCAGAGCATGATCACTCAACTTCCATGTAAATGTTGATCTAAATTTACGTCATAGAGAAAATATCAAATCAACTCCTCGTAGTTGTCTATAAAAATCAAATAATCCTGAAATCTAATACAGCAACTCAACCTCTACTTTCCCTCTTAGACTGTGCATTCTCTCCCACATTCATGCATCGGTGATGACAATTGTTCAAATTGAGCTCACAATCATAAATTTTATTCAATAAGGAATGTAATTTAGTTTATGTTTATGAGTAAGAAAGCCCAAATGTAACTGATAGCACTAACAATGATGAGTGGCAATAGTTAATTTCAATATACTAACAATAACCATAAGAAGGTGAATTGAAAGAATAAATCCAATCCTGTACTTGGAAAATACTAAATCCTAAAAACAAAACGAATCTACATTATGAACAGATTCAAAACGCAATGTGAAGAAACCAAAAAAATTGATCAGGCCCTTCTTTAGCGATCTTCAAAGTTTAATCCCTTCTCAGGAAAAAAAAAAATTTCCTTCTCTCCATTTTTTGTGCCATTTCTCCACAGTGATTTGTGACTAAGTTTTGCTCTTTTTCTAATTTGATAAATGATAAATGACTATAGGCCTTTACTATGACCTAATAATAGACGGAACATTAATTGTATGAATATAAGTGAAAAACTATTATAAATAAGGAATCAAGATTTGAAGAAAATCTAAAATATGAGTTCCAAAATTAAGATAGGTGTGAGGAAAGCCATGATAGCTTCAGATTCCTAACTAGAGACAAATGGCTAAAAACTAATTCATAAGACTATATTGAGTAGATAATTAAATGCTTCCATTCAAATTGAACTTATATCTGTAACGAAAAACTATAGGGATAACCTTAATCAAACTTGGTAATTGTGGTTGAGGCTATAAAAGGACAAGGAAGCAGATTGACATCACTTGTCAACTTCAACCACACAAACAATATTTTCAACCATTCAGGTAACCTGAATCTGCTCTAGAGATAAACCATGAGCCAAGGCAAACAGGAATAAAATTTTTTTTTGCATACCTCAGAATAAGCTAGTCTCCACAGGAAGCATGATCCAGTAGCATCTGCAGGCTTCAAACCAAGTCCTCCAGATTCATACAATAAAGTAGATGTGTAAACACATCTGGTGACCTTCTCATATGAAGACTCCAAGGAAACACTCCCACAGGAGACAAGCTGAAATTATCGGAAAACTAATTCTAATTCACTCACTAAAGCAGGACAGGATTGGCTGATGAAAAATTAAGCCTGACCAATAAATTACTTTCAGCCAAGAACATTGTTAGACAAAAGTGGTGACTGCACAATCAGCTCCTATTATTCATATCAAATCAGGAATTGAAATCATTACACGCTTCTCAATCGAGTTGCTTTTGCAGAAGCAAACCTAGAGCCCGGTTTTATATCATCCCACCTAGATAACAAAAGTGAAAATCAAGCCTCTCAGCTTCTAGTTGCCAGGAGTTCCGACTCCAGGCTAAAAGAGAATTCATATCCTCCTCCAGCTGAAACGAATAAAAGTGGGATGGATGAAAAGCAATTGTGTTTCTCCAGTTATATTTTCAGGAAACAAGCAGAGTCAGCATTATGAAGACAGTTGATCTTATATGTAAGAAAGCAAGTTTACTAACACTCAATCTAGAGAGAAATACTTTCAAGTACATGCAGCCTAGTGTCTTTAAGGTTTCTTCAGGGTAAAACCTCAGACGCACTTACATATGGAGATACTGATTGAGTAATTTACTTCCAGAATTATGTAATGGTTAGCTCACAGCATAGATTCTTAGCTTTCTATTCTCGTTGACTAAGAGAGTGTCATGCCAGCACTAACATCATTAACATTATTACAATCGCAGTTAATTATTGTTTTTTGGTCCAATGACTGGGTAACACAAGGGGGTATAACCCTCCCTCTGTCCAAATCCACCCCAATCGGCAAGAAGATGAGATTAAATTTCTGGTCTGTGGTACAACATCTGCTTACGAGGTAGTCTAGTTGGCACCTTGACAAGTTCAGAGTATTTGATGTTACCATGTCAAATTTTGCCATGTTGCGTAATACCAAAAAAAAAAAAACGTAATTACTAAACATAACATATAATACTCTACTTTCAAATAGCCATTTTTTTTTGTCTTTTCAAGAAAACTGTAGCAAGAAATCATACAATGAACAAAGCTTGTAGTCACCTAATTGGGCCTCGGTGGCTTCTGAAATGAACAACACATACACATTCCCTACTAAATCTAAAAAGCAACCCAATGCATCAAATAATTTGGATTTTAGAAAAAAGAGAGAGTCCATTTACGGCAAAACCCGCTATGCCCCTGATTATGTGTGAATATATACGGAGTCATTTACACAAGATTGTTTATTGGCAAAAAATATGAGAAATCCTAGAAATAGCATGAATTGAGGAAGAGAGAAGATGAATACCCCAGTGAGTTTGACAAGTTGGCCGTGAGGAGCGAGGCGGAGATCAGAATCCGGGAAAGAGTGGAGGTGGAGAAGAAGGGTAGCATTTCGTCTCCAGTTGAGTGAGTTCCAGAGCAGAAATACAGCCAGCAGAGCTGAGAGAAACAGGAGAGCGACGAAGAAGATGGCGTTATGCACCACGATAAGAATGAGAAGAGAGACTCCGAAGCCTATGAAGAATAGTGGGACCAAAATGTAGATTGCTAGAGTTGGGATGGGTTTGCAGCTGCAGCAGTGGCGGTGGTCTTTTGCTAAGGCAGAACTGGAGAGGTTGTTCATCTCTCTCAATTTTTCTCTCCCACGTTTTACAAGTGAACAAAACCTCCGCTCAGAGTCTAGACAGAGAATCTGTTAATTAGGGTTTTGGCCCATATATTTTCCCATTTGTTCACGTCTTCAAAAATGTCATTAGACTCGTTACGACGACCAGGTGCAACACGGGTAATAAGACTCGAACCAGTGCCCTACGGCTGGCTGATAATCTAGTTTGTTTAACGTAAGTTTTGGCTTTTTGTACTTTATACCCTAAAAGATTTCAAGATTTTTATTTTATACTTTTAAAAATTAAATTTTTATATTATACCTTCAATGTATCAAAAGTGTTGTAATACAGCCTTTCTATTAACTTCCATTATTTTTTCTGTCAAAAATCACTTCATTGACACAGATAAAAAAACTAATAGAAGAAAAATTACATTATAACATTTTTGATATATTAAGAGTACAATATTAAAAATTAATGTTTGAGTGTATAAAGTAGAAATCTTAAAATCTTTTAAGGTATAAAGTACAATTCACCTTTTTTTTTGGCGATAAGTTTAATGGAAATTTGTTACAAGAAAAGGGAAAAGGTAAATTTAATTCCAATGATGCCCAGTACTCATTTTCAATTACACATGGCATATTGTCCAAAAATTGCAAATATTGTAGTTCTCAGCCTCTCTCTTTTGTGACTATATTTGTCAATGGACCGAACGAACGTCTGATCTACTTTCGAATCCCATTTGAAAAATGTAACTTGATTAATTAACAAATTTTTATTTTTATGATTCATAGCTGAATCTAGTGAAAGTCGAAAATTCAATTTATTGACAAATTTACTTTTGTCCTGTTGTGTTCTGATCATTTATCTTTCGTGTCCTCCCTTTGCCCCAATAAAACCTCTTACCTAGCCTCTTTAACATATATTACAAACTCTAAAATGTATTGAAATTTCACCTAAAAGCAAGGTAAATTTTGCTGCTGATTCATTGAATTGTGAATGCTAAAGGTCTCCCTCGAGTGCCATATAGAGAGAGCTCCAAGGAAAAAGAAATCCTCAAAGGTAATCAGATGCTGTGATTTGAAAGAAAAAAAAAATAGTATATACTCACTCACTGTAAGCAAGGAATAAGTTTTAAGCTTCTCCCAAAATACAGTGTAGGAATTGGATTTTGTAGGGGCAGGTGGGAAAGAAGGTACAAAAAATTCCAAGAAAAACTGTGGAATAAAGTTAAAATTGGCACTTTCTTATCTTTTTTTTTTTTGAGCAAGGGCACTTTCTTATCTCATATTGCAAGATCCAGTAAATTTTGCATTTGATTGATATCAGGAGCTGCATGTGTTCCAGATATCTAGTTGAACATATATATGATTGATTGAAGTCCATGTACTGATATGCGTATATAGTAGGCCACCACTTTTACAATAGTTGGCAATTCACAAATTGATACCCAGGATCTTAAGGCAGGTTAAAAAAAGAAAATTGTGTTGCTTTGGCTGCCCATGTAAAATGACTTTAATGGTTGCAGTTTTGTCATATGTTCCTATATTTATCGTAGGATCTCTGCAGCCACTCTTTACTCTCGGTTTGCCTTATAATGAATGTTGGGCATGGATATCTATCAAACTAATAATGTTGTTCAGTGCGAAAATTCTCTTGTATTTCAAGCGAAATTTGTTTATATATATATATGTATGTATGTATCAACTGAACTATGCAATGCAACATTAAGTAAAAGATAGCACCTCAAATTACAATGAACTAAAAAGGTTTTAGCTTCTGCATCGACCAAAATGCAGATTACCTACTTTAAACTCTAGTATATACATACATAGATGTGCTGCTGAGACGTTCCATCATCCCATGGCCCTCCCTGTTTCAACCCCCCTACCTAAACATACAGTTCGTCCATATATATATAATCATTCATTCAGAGATTAACTTTCATTAATTCAACACCAGAAATCAAACCACTCATGATTACTACTAGCTGACTGGTCTAAGAGATCATTGGAGTCAAGACTGCCCCAATTTTCAGGAGAACCATCGGCCATGTTTAGAAGGTCATCAGATTCTTCATCCAGCTGCACGAGGTACTCGGCCTTTATGCTGCTATCATCCCCGCAAAAGAGACCAACTCCGTCATGTTGTGATCTGTCAAAGGACAAACACAAACTGGGTGGTTTCACCTCAAATTCACACTTGACAGTACTATGCCCCTTCTCTATTTTTCCATGATCAATGCTGGCTAATGCTTCCCTGCAACACTGGCTCTCCTCCCGCGATTTCCCTGCCAGATCATTCAGCTTCTGCAACTGTCAAAAATTGAAAATCAGCTTTAATTTATAAGCTCCTCCTGATTTAAAATTACATCTAATAATTAATGCTATTTTGATCACCAACGGATGAAGAACCACAAATTATATTACCTGTGTAAGTAAGGACTGCTTCTCTTTCTTCAAGGTTTCGAACTGGGAGGCTAGAGTGTTGTAATTGGATAGTAATATGGCGTAGTCCCTCTCGAGCTGCTTTGACTTCCATCGAGCTCTCTTATTCTGAAACCATATTGCAACTTGGCGTGGTTGTAATCCAAGTTCTCTGGCCAGCTGCAGCTTTTGACGTGGTTCAAGCTTGGACTCGTACTCGAACATGGTTTCTAATGATCTGATTTGTTCATCACTGAACCTCTTTTTGTTCATTCCCTTATTCTTCTTCTTTAACAGGGTGCTCAGGCTGCTGAAACACTCTGCTGTAACAGCTGCCGAGGAAGAGTATTCCTCTCCATCTAACATCTTTTGTTGGGTGGTTGGGATTCACAGTCACGCCTCCTTCCTTCTTCAACTTGTATGATTCAGTTGCAAGAACCTTGGAATCACTAATTTGGGATTTTTATCTACTTATTGCTTCTCGGTGTCGTGGCCGGGGGTTCTGAGTTTCAGTTTTTATATGCCAAACCCGGTGGGAATTGATATCTTATAATGCTCTGGTTTCTTCTTCTGGTAATTTAATTGTCTATTTTAAATTTCTAACACTCTTTCAGACTGTTCTAATATTATTCTTCCTTCCTTCCTTTATTGCAAATTTTAATTTTTGTTATTTTTCTCTAGATAAGTATGGTCAAAATTATAGACAATGAGTTGTGGAAATTCATGAGTGGCTGAAGCTTGTCTTCCAAAGGAGCTGGCTTGCTCGGTTGCTACGTGGCTTGATTATCGTCTGTTTACCTTCAAGACAAAGGCCTCAAATCACATCTTACCAATATAATATTATATATTATTCTTTATATTATAATTACTTTTTGTCTTGATCATGGTCGTCATTGTCTTCTTCATCATCATCATCATCGCCATCTAAGTCTAAGTTTTGTCCTGAATGACACGGTGTGGTCGGCTACGTGAATCACGTTCTGCCATAAACCATATATATATATATGTACGTGTCGTCTTCTTTGGAGGGCTGTTTTGGGCATCAGCCATCCATCTCGTGATTGTGTGTGTACAAATGTCCAGAACACCAGAAATATTTGGAAGTGAAAAGACAAAGGGAAATATTTTCGTCAACTGAGTTAGTGAGCTGTGGGCTTAAATGTGGTTAGGTTAAGACCATCGTCACAAACACAGCAGCAAGCTAGCAACGTGCCCCACTTGGGTTCTGGTTTAAGCATTTTTTTAATTTCAATTATTATGTATGTATCAATTGTTTAATCGAAACTTTCCAAACTAGTGCTCATTAAATTAGACGTCAGGGGACAAATACAAATATCTGTCACCTGTCACACGGCACGGCGTCCAATCAACATACGCCACCTACCATCGGTCCAACCCATACTATCTCAAGCATTATATCACCTTTTACTTTTGCATTATTTAACTTACTAAATTATATTATATCAAATTATGTTTAACTTTGCGGGTCTTCATCCACTCTCGCTAAACACTTGTGGCATGTTTGATATGTGTTTTGAAAGGAATGTGAATTACCTTGTCAAAATTTGAGTTAGACCAAAGATGAAATTCAAAAGAAGGGATTTAATATTTTATATTGTTCATATCCATGTTTGGTGTGCGCAGAAATATATGACTATTATGATAATATATTTGTATTTAAATGACTATTGTCCCCCTTAACTAATTTAATCTAAACATGAGTATGAATATATAAGGGGTATAAATGTTATTTAAATGTAAAATCCCCAAATTCACATATGAAACCCACCCCGATGAATTTCATGAAACCCATAAACAAGAATTTTATAACCGGATTATGACTGGGCCGGATTTCAAACCCTAAGTTAAATTCATAATTACCAAATATCGATTTAAGAGGGTTTAGTCCCCGACCCATGTTTCAAAATCTCTCCAAAACTCACATATCAAACAGTCCCTTAATGCATAAAATTTTATCACATCATTTAATATTTGATAAATTTATTTGGAATACATAACTTCAATTTTTTTTAAAAGTGCTTTTGGTGCTACATCATGACGTGGCAATAAACTCATGGTTCTTGACAAAAAGCAAGCTTTATAGGACACGTGCCAAGCCAATTGGGTTTAACGTTTTCAGAAGAGTCGTGTCGTGTGGGCACAAGTTTTGGAAGTGTTTGGTTTGTCNCTAACTTTGCGGGTCTTCATCCACTCTCGCTAAACACTTGTGGCATGTTTGATATGTGTTTTGGAAGGAATGTGAATTACCTTGTCAAAATTTGAGTTAGACCAAAGATGAAATTCAAAAGAAGGGATTTAATATTTTATACTGTTCATATCCATGTTTGGTGTGCGCAGAAATATATGACTATTATGATAATATATTTGTATTTAAATGACTATTGTCCCCCTTAACTAATTTAATCTAAACATGAGTATGAATATATAAGGGGTATAAATGTTATTTAAATGTAAAATCCCCAAATTCACATATGAAACCCACCCCGATGAATTTCATGAAACCCATAAACAAGAATTTTATAACCGGATTATGACTGGGCCGGATTTCAAACCCTAAGTTAAATTCATAATTACCAAATATCGATTTAAGAGGGTTTAGTCCCCGACCCATGTTTCAAAATCTCTCCAAAACTCACATATCAAACAGTCCCTTAATGCATAAAATTTTATCACATCATTTAATATTTGATAAATTTATTTGGAATACATAACTTCAATTTTTTTTAAAAGTGCTTTTGGTGCTACATCATGACGTGGCAATAAACTCATGGTTCTTGACAAAAAGCAAGCTTTATAGGACACGTGCCAAGCCAATTGGGTTTAACGTTTTCAGAAGAGTCGTGTCGTGTGGGCACAAGTTTTGGAAGTGTTTGGTTTGTCCCGCAGTGTATTTTTCTACTGTCTCTCTCTGCCTGCCACCTTGTAATGCTGTTCTTCGTCCTCGAGAAAATCCTCTTTCTATTGGTAAATTACAGTGACAAACCAAAATAGTCTCTGAAATATACACTCTTTTACAATTGCTCTCTCATTTATCTCTCCAATTCTCCATAATTTTCGTACATCCCTTCTCTCTTTTTTCTTTTAAACTTAGTATTCTAATTTATGTAGAATTAAAACACTAAAATTTGACAAATTAATTTCTTTAAGATACAAGAATAAATACAAATGGATTTGAAAAGTATAAAAGAGTGGTTAAAGGAGGTCGACATACATGTCTATGTCAAGTGTATTTAAAAGAATGAGTATGATATAAGGATAAAATGACCTGAACTACCTATTAATGGATGGACCAATAACTAAGCAGGAGGTTTTTTGGGTAGGTGCCAACCGAATGAATATTGAGGCCTTAAGCAAAAATTATAAATGGAGTCCTTTAAAATTAATAATTAATATATAAGATACTAGTCATTATCCGTGCCTGAAGGCACTATATAACAAACAAAATTTTTTTACAAAATTATCCAAATTTAAAAAGAATGGTTTAAAAATATTTATATCAATTCTTCTTTTAAAATAACTCAAAAATATATCGCCGATCATATCCTTTATATTAATAGAAATGTCGTAAAAATATATAAAATTTTTCAAAACAACACCACATATACAAATGTCTCCGGAAAAAAAAATATTAACATAATCCATTAAAATTTACAATGTTTAAGTAATAAATAAAANTTGATTTCTTATAATGCTCTGGTTTCTTCTTCTGGTAATTTAATTGTCTATTTTAAATTTCTAACACTCTTTCAGACTGTTCTAATATTATTCTTCCTTCCTTCCTTTATTGCAAATTTTAATTTTTGTTATTTTTCTCTAGATAAGTATGGTCAAAATTATAGACAATGAGTTGTGGAAATTCATGAGTGGCTGAAGCTTGTCTTCCAAAGGAGCTGGCTTGCTCGGTTGCTACGTGGCTTGATTATCGTCTGTTTACCTTCAAGACAAAGGCCTCAAATCACATCTTACCAATATAATATTATATATTATTCTTTATATTATAATTACTTTTTGTCTTGATCATGGTCGTCATTGTCTTCTTCATCATCATCATCATCGCCATCTAAGTCTAAGTTTTGTCCTGAATGACACGGTGTGGTCGGCTACGTGAATCACGTTCTGCCATAAACCATATATATATATATGTACGTGTCGTCTTCTTTGGAGGGCTGTTTTGGGCATCAGCCATCCATCTCGTGATTGTGTGTGTACAAATGTCCAGAACACCAGAAATATTTGGAAGTGAAAAGACAAAGGGAAATATTTTCGTCAACTGAGTTAGTGAGCTGTGGGCTTAAATGTGGTTAGGTTAAGACCATCGTCACAAACACAGCAGCAAGCTAGCAACGTGCCCCACTTGGGTTCTGGTTTAAGCATTTTTTTAATTTCAATTATTATGTATGTATCAATTGTTTAATCGAAACTTTCCAAACTAGTGCTCATTAAATTAGACGTCAGGGGACAAATACAAATATCTGTCACCTGTCACACGGCACGGCGTCCAATCAACATACGCCACCTACCATCGGTCCAACCCATACTATCTCAAGCATTATATCACCTTTTACTTTTGCATTATTTAACTTACTAAATTATATTATATCAAATTATGTTTAACTTTGCGGGTCTTCATCCACTCTCGCTAAACACTTGTGGCCTGTTTGATATGTGTTTTGAAAGGAATGTGAATTACCTTGTCAAAATTTGAGTTTGACTAAAGATGAAATTCAAAAGAAGGGATTTAATATTTTATACTGTTCATATCCATGTTTGGTGTGCGCAGAAATATATGACTATTATGATAATATATTTGTATTTAAATGACTATTGTCCCCCTTAACTAATTTAATCTAAACATGAGTATGAATATATAAGGGGTATAAATGTTATTTAAATGTAAAATCCCCAAATTCACATATGAAACCCACCCCGATGAATTTCATGAAACCCATAAACAAGAATTTTATAACCGGATTATGACTGGGCCGGATTTCAAACCCTAAGTTAAATTCATAATTACCAAATATCGATTTAAGAGGGTTTAGTCCCCGACCCATGTTTCAAAATCTCTCCAAAACTCACATATCAAACAGTCCCTTAATGCATAAAATTTTATCACATCATTTAATATTTGATAAATTTATTTGGAATACATAACTTTAATTTTTTTCAAAAGAGCTTTTGGTGCTACATCATGACGTGGCAATAAACTCATGGTTCTTGACAAAAAGCAAGCTTTATAGGACACGTGCCAAGCCAATTGGGTTTAACGTTTTCAGAAGAGTCGTGTCGTGTGGGCACAAGTTTTGGAAGTGTTTGGTTTGTCCCGCAGTGTATTTTTCTACTGTCTCTCTCTGNCAAAATTTTACTCATTTATAAACTTATAAATTTATCACCATTATCACCATTCAACCACAAATGGCACAATAAAATTATAAATTTAATTATTAAATGTCTAATCATCCATATATAAATATACACAAAAACACACTATCACACATTNAAGAGAGTCCATTTACGGCAAAACCCGCTATGCCCCTGATTATGTGTGAATATATACGGAGTCATTTACACAAGATTATTTATTGGCAAAAAATATGAGAAATCCTAGAAATAGCATGAATTGAGGAAGAGAGAANGAGAGAGTCCATTTACGGCAAAACCCGCTATGCCCCTGATTATGTGTGAATATATACGGAGTCATTTACACAAGATTGTTTATTGGCAAAAAATATGAGAAATCCTAGAAATAGCATGAATTGAGGAAGAGAGAAGATGAATACCCCAGTGAGTTTGACAAGTTGGCCGTGAGGAGCGAGGCGGAGATCAGAATCCGGGAAAGAGTGGAGGTGGAGAAGAAGGGTAGCATTTCGTCTCCAGTTGAGTGAGTTCCAGAGCAGAAATACAGCCAGCAGAGCTGAGAGAAACAGGAGAGCGACGAAGAAGATGGCGTTATGCACCACGATAAGAATGAGAAGAGAGACTCCGAAGCCTATGAAGAATAGTGGGACCAAAATGTAGATTGCTAGAGTTGGGATGGGTTTGCAGCTGCAGCAGTGGCGGTGGTCTTTTGCTAAGGCAGAACTGGAGAGGTTGTTCATCTCTCTCAATTTTTCTCTCCCACGTTTTACAAGTGAACAAAACCTCCGCTCAGAGTCTAAACAGAGAATCTGTTAATTAGGGTTTTGGCCCATATATTTTCCCATTTGTTCACGTCTNTTTTCTCTCCCACGTTTTACAAGTGAACAAAACCTCCGCTCAGAGTCTAGACAGAGAATCTGTTAATTAGGGTTTTGGCCCATATATTTTCCCATTTGTTCACGTCTTCAAAAATGTCATTAGACTCGTTACGACGACCAGGTGCAACACGGGTAATAAGACTCGAACCAGTGCCCTACGGCTGGCTGATAATCTAGTTTGTTTAAGGTAAGTTTTGGCTTTTTGTACTTTATACCCTAAAAGATTTCAAGATTTTTATTTTATACTTTTAAAAATTAAATTTTTATATTATACCTTCAATGTATCAAAAGTGTTGTAATACAGCCTTTCTATTAACTTCCATTATTTTTTCTGTCAAAAATCACTTCATTGACACAGATAAAAAAACTAATAGAAGAAAAATTACATTATAACATTTTTGATATATTAAGAGTACAATATTAAAAATTAATGTTTGAGTGTATAAAGTAGAAATCTTAAAATCTTTTAAGGTATAAAGTACAATTCACCTTTTTTTTTGGCGATAAGTTTAATGGAAATTTGTTACAAGAAAAGGGAAAAGGTAAATTTAATTCCAATGATGCCCAGTACTCATTTTCAATTACACATGGCATATTGTCCAAAAATTGCAAATATTGTAGTTCTCAGCCTCTCTCTTTTGTGACTATATTTGTCAATGGACCGAACGAACGTCTGATCTACTTTCGAATCCCATTTGAAAAATGTAACTTGATTAATTAACAAATTTTTATTTTTATGATTCATAGCTGAATCTAGTGAAAGTCGAAAATTCAATTTATTGACAAATTTACTTTTGTCCTGTTGTGTTCTGATCATTTATCTTTCGTGTCCTCCCTTTGCCCCAATAAAACCTCTTACCTAGCCTCTTTAACATATATTACAAACTCTAAAATGTATTGAAATTTCACCTAAAAGCAAGGTAAATTTTGCTGCTGATTCATTGAATTGTGAATGCTAAAGGTCTCCCTCGAGTGCCATATAGAGAGAGCTCCAAGGAAAAAGAAATCCTCAAAGGTAATCAGATGCTGTGATTTGAAAGAAAAAAAAAATAGTATATACTCACTCACTGTAAGCAAGGAATAAGTTTTAAGCTTCTCCCAAAATACAGTGTAGGAATTGGATTTTGTAGGGGCAGGTGGGAAAGAAGGTACAAAAAATTCCAAGAAAAACTGTGGAATAAAGTTAAAATTGGCACTTTCTTATCTTTTTTTTTTTTGAGCAAGGGCACTTTCTTATCTCATATTGCAAGATCCAGTAAATTTTGCATTTGATTGATATCAGGAGCTGCATGTGTTCCAGATATCTAGTTGAACATATATATGATTGATTGAAGTCCATGTACTGATATGCGTATATAGTAGGCCACCACTTTTACAATAGTTGGCAATTCACAAATTGATACCCAGGATCTTAAGGCAGGTTAAAAAAAAGAAAATTGTGTTGCTTTGGCTGCCCATGTAAAATGACTTTAATGGTTGCAGTTTTGTCATATGTTCCTATATTTATCGTAGGATCTCTGCAGCCACTCTTTACTCTCGGTTTGCCTTATAATGAATGTTGGGCATGGATATCTATCAAACTAATAATGTTGTTCAGTGCGAAAATTTATATATATATATGTATGTATGTATCAACTGAACTATGCAATGCAACATTAAGTAAAAGATAGCACCTCAAATTACAATGAACTAAAAAGGTTTTAGCTTCTGCATCGACCAAAATGCAGATTACCTACTTTAAACTCTAGTATATACATACATAGATGTGCTGCTGAGACGTTCCATCATCCCATGGCCCTCCCTGTTTCAACCCCCCTACCTAAACATACAGTTCGTCCATATATATATAATCATTCATTCAGAGATTAACTTTCATTAATTCAACACCAGAAATCAAACCACTCATGATTACTACTAGCTGACTGGTCTAAGAGATCATTGGAGTCAAGACTGCCCCAATTTTCAGGAGAACCATCGGCCATGTTTAGAAGGTCATCAGATTCTTCATCCAGCTGCACGAGGTACTCGGCCTTTATGCTGCTATCATCCCCGCAAAAGAGACCAACTCCGTCATGTTGTGATCTGTCAAAGGACAAACACAAACTGGGTGGTTTCACCTCAAATTCACACTTGACAGTACTATGCCCCTTCTCTATTTTTCCATGATCAATGCTGGCTAATGCTTCCCTGCAACACTGGCTCTCCTCCCGCGATTTCCCTGCCAGATCATTCAGCTTCTGCAACTGTCAAAAATTGAAAATCAGCTTTAATTTATAAGCTCCTCCTGATTTAAAATTACATCTAATAATTAATGCTATTTTGATCACCAACGGATGAAGAACCACAAATTATATTACCTGTGTAAGTAAGGACTGCTTCTCTTTCTTCAAGGTTTCGAACTGGGAGGCTAGAGTGTTGTAATTGGATAGTAATATGGCGTAGTCCCTCTCGAGCTGCTTTGACTTCCATCGAGCTCTCTTATTCTGAAACCATATTGCAACTTGGCGTGGTTGTAATCCAAGTTCTCTGGCCAGCTGCAGCTTTTGACGTGGTTCAAGCTTGGACTCGTACTCGAACATGGTTTCTAATGATCTGATTTGTTCATCACTGAACCTCTTTTTGTTCATTCCCTTATTCTTCTTCTTTAACAGGGTGCTCAGGCTGCTGAAACACTCTGCTGTAACAGCTGCCGAGGAAGAGTATTCCTCTCCATCTAACATCTTTTGTTGGGTGGTTGGGATTCACAGTCACGCCTCCTTCCTTCTTCAACTTGTATGATTCAGTTGCAAGAACCTTGGAATCACTAATTTGGGATTTTTATCTACTTATTGCTTCTCGGTGTCGTGGCCGGGGGTTCTGAGTTTCAGTTTTTATATGCCAAACCCGGTGGGAATTGATATCTTATAATGCTCTGGTTTCTTCTTCTGGTAATTTAATTGTCTATTTTAAATTTCTAACACTCTTTCAGACTGTTCTAATATTATTCTTCCTTCCTTCCTTTATTGCAAATTTTAATTTTTGTTATTTTTCTCTAGATAAGTATGGTCAAAATTATAGACAATGAGTTGTGGAAATTCATGAGTGGCTGAAGCTTGTCTTCCAAAGGAGCTGGCTTGCTCGGTTGCTACGTGGCTTGATTATCGTCTGTTTACCTTCAAGACAAAGGCCTCAAATCACATCTTACCAATATAATATTATATATTATTCTTTATATTATAATTACTTTTTGTCTTGATCATGGTCGTCATTGTCTTCTTCATCATCATCATCATCGCCATCTAAGTCTAAGTTTTGTCCTGAATGACACGGTGTGGTCGGCTACGTGAATCACGTTCTGCCATAAACCATATATATATATATGTACGTGTCGTCTTCTTTGGAGGGCTGTTTTGGGCATCAGCCATCCATCTCGTGATTGTGTGTGTACAAATGTCCAGAACACCAGAAATATTTGGAAGTGAAAAGACAAAGGGAAATATTTTCGTCAACTGAGTTAGTGAGCTGTGGGCTTAAATGTGGTTAGGTTAAGACCATCGTCACAAACACAGCAGCAAGCTAGCAACGTGCCCCACTTGGGTTCTGGTTTAAGCATTTTTTTAATTTCAATTATTATGTATGTATCAATTGTTTAATCGAAACTTTCCAAACTAGTGCTCATTAAATTAGACGTCAGGGGACAAATACAAATATCTGTCACCTGTCACACGGCACGGCGTCCAATCAACATACGCCACCTACCATCGGTCCAACCCATACTATCTCAAGCATTATATCACCTTTTACTTTTGCATTATTTAACTTACTAAATTATATTATATCAAATTATGTTTAACTTTGCGGGTCTTCATCCACTCTCGCTAAACACTTGTGGCCTGTTTGATATGTGTTTTGAAAGGAATGTGAATTACCTTGTCAAAATTTGAGTTTNTTTTTAATTTCAATTATTATGTATGTATCAATTGTTTAATCGAAACTTTCCAAACTAGTGCTCATTAAATTAGACGTCAGGGGACAAATACAAATATCTGTCACCTGTCACACGGCACGGCGTCCAATCAACATACGCCACCTACCATCGGTCCAACCCATACTATCTCAAGCATTATATCACCTTTTACTTTTGCATTATTTAACTTACTAAATTATATTATATCAAATTATGTTTAACTTTGCGGGACTTCATCCACTCTCGCTAAACACTTGTGGCCTGTTTGATATGTGTTTTGAAAGGAATGTGAATTACCTTGTCAAAATTTGAGTTTGACTAAAGATGAAATTCAAAAGAAGGGATTTAATATTTTATATTGTCCATATTCATGTTTGGTGTGCGCAGAAATATATGACTATTATGATAATATATTTGTATTTAAATGACTATTGTCCCCCTTAACTAATTTANTCTGAGCTGCGAAAAGCTAAAAATAAAAAAATCTAACTACTTTATTATATAGATATGATTAAATTTTATTAAAAATTATTGTTCTAGATTTTTTGTGATACAAAATTAATAATTAAGTTTTTATATTCAAATTTTGTTAANCATTTAAATATAAAATCCCCAAATCCACATATGAAACCCACCCCGATGAATTTCATGAAACCCATGAGCAAGGATTTTATAACCGGATTATGACTGGGCTGGATTTCAAACCCTAAGTTAAATTCATAATTACCAAATATCGATTTAAGAGGGTTTAGTCTCCAACCCATGTTTCAAAATCTCTCCAAAACTCACATATCAAACAGTCCCTTAATGCATAAAATTTTATCACATCATTTAATATTTGATAAATTTATTTGGAATACATAACTTTNCTAATGCCTTTGCAATCCAACGTAGGGGTAAGATGATTTATATGTTTATATTTGTTTATGAATGGACAGAGAGATGTCAGACTGCACCTAGAGTTTTTTCTTAGTAAAGCTGGTAATGCAATTTTACTTTTTTTTAATAGTTGTGTGGAGTTCAAATTGTGGTATTCTAGAGATAGAGAAAGAGAGAGAGACGCGTAGGGTTTGGTTGTGTAGGTGTGTACTATTTTTTTATTGAGTAATGTTATTTAGATCTAAAAATTTGATCTAATTTACTGACAAAATGATGTGACTTAATAAGAATCATTGGATTAACACCAAATTTCAATATTTGATGGGGTCTTCAATCAATCCAAAAGTCACAGTGAATTAGGTCAGATTTTTAGGTCTCAATAACATTGCTCTTTTTTATTATGTGAAAATATTTGTTGTCATTAATGAAAAGAGAGAAGTGTTTCCATTAATGAAGAAAGAGAATTTGGGACTTTTTCTTTTCAATATGGACTTTGCTATGTATGAGCTTTATTAATCCTTAATTTTATTGGGCCAAATAAAGCTACTTGATAAAGNCAGTTTTGTCATATGTTCCTATATTTATCGTAGGATCTCTGCAGCCACTCTTTACTCTCGGTTTGCCTTATAATGAATGTTGGGCATGGATATCTATCAAACTAATAATGTTGTTCAGTGCGAAAATTTTCTTGTATTTCAAGCGAAATTTGTTTATATATATATATGTATGTATGTATCAACTGAACTATGCAATGCAACATTAAGTAAAAGATAGCACCTCAAATTACAATGAACTAAAAAGGTTTTAGCTTCTGCATCGACCAAAATGCAGATTACCTACTTTAAACTCTAGTATATACATACATAGATGTGCTGCTGAGACGTTCCATCATCCCATGGCCCTCCCTGTTTCAACCCCCCTACCTAAACATACAGTTCGTCCATATATATATAATCATTCATTCAGAGATTAACTTTCATTAATTCAACACCAGAAATCAAACCACTCATGATTACTACTAGCTGACTGGTCTAAGAGATCATTGGAGTCAAGACTGCCCCAATTTTCAGGAGAACCATCGGCCATGTTTAGAAGGTCATCAGATTCTTCATCCAGCTGCACGAGGTACTCGGCCTTTATGCTGCTATCATCCCCGCAAAAGAGACCAACTCCGTCATGTTGTGATCTGTCAAAGGACAAACACAAACTGGGTGGTTTCACCTCAAATTCACACTTGACAGTACTATGCCCCTTCTCTATTTTTCCATGATCAATGCTGGCTAATGCTTCCCTGCAACACTGGCTCTCCTCCCGCGATTTCCCTGCCAGATCATTCAGCTTCTGCAACTGTCAAAAATTGAAAATCAGCTTTAATTTATAAGCTCCTCCTGATTTAAAATTACATCTAATAATTAATGCTATTTTGATCACCAACGGATGAAGAACCACAAATTATATTACCTGTGTAAGTAAGGACTGCTTCTCTTTCTTCAAGGTTTCGAACTGGGAGGCTAGAGTGTTGTAATTGGATAGTAATATGGCGTAGTCCCTCTCGAGCTGCTTTGACTTCCATCGAGCTCTCTTATTCTGAAACCATATTGCAACTTGGCGTGGTTGTAATCCAAGTTCTCTGGCCAGCTGCAGCTTTTGACGTGGTTCAAGCTTGGACTCGTACTCGAACATGGTTTCTAATGATCTGATTTGTTCATCACTGAACCTCTTTTTGTTCATTCCCTTATTCTTCTTCTTTAACAGGGTGCTCAGGCTGCTGAAACACTCTGCTGTAACAGCTGCCGAGGAAGAGTATTCCTCTCCATCTAACATCTTTTGTTGGGTGGTTGGGATTCACAGTCACGCCTCCTTCCTTCTTCAACTTGTATGATTCAGTTGCAAGAACCTTGGAATCACTAATTTGGGATTTTTATCTACTTATTGCTTCTCGGTGTCGTGGCCGGGGGTTCTGAGTTTCAGTTTTTATATGCCAAACCCGGTGGGAATTGATATCTTATAATGCTCTGGTTTCTTCTTCTGGTAATTTAATTGTCTATTTTAAATTTCTAACACTCTTTCAGACTGTTCTAATATTATTCTTCCTTCCTTCCTTTATTGCAAATTTTAATTTTTGTTATTTTTCTCTAGATAAGTATGGTCAAAATTATAGACAATGAGTTGTGGAAATTCATGAGTGGCTGAAGCTTGTCTTCCAAAGGAGCTGGCTTGCTCGGTTGCTACGTGGCTTGATTATCGTCTGTTTACCTTCAAGACAAAGGCCTCAAATCACATCTTACCAATATAATATTATATATTATTCTTTATATTATAATTACTTTTTGTCTTGATCATGGTCGTCATTGTCTTCTTCATCATCATCATCATCGCCATCTAAGTCTAAGTTTTGTCCTGAATGACACGGTGTGGTCGGCTACGTGAATCACGTTCTGCCATAAACCATATATATATATATGTACGTGTCGTCTTCTTTGGAGGGCTGTTTTGGGCATCAGCCATCCATCTCGTGATTGTGTGTGTACAAATGTCCAGAACACCAGAAATATTTGGAAGTGAAAAGACAAAGGGAAATATTTTCGTCAACTGAGTTAGTGAGCTGTGGGCTTAAATGTGGTTAGGTTAAGACCATCGTCACAAACACAGCAGCAAGCTAGCAACGTGCCCCACTTGGGTTCTGGTTTAAGCATTTTTTTAATTTCAATTATTATGTATGTATCAATTGTTTAATCGAAACTTTCCAAACTAGTGCTCATTAAATTAGACGTCAGGGGACAAATACAAATATCTGTCACCTGTCACACGGCACGGCGTCCAATCAACATACGCCACCTACCATCGGTCCAACCCATACTATCTCAAGCATTATATCACCTTTTACTTTTGCATTATTTAACTTACTAAATTATATTATATCAAATTATGTTTAACTTTGCGGGTCTTCATCCACTCTCGCTAAACACTTGTGGCCTGTTTGATATGTGTTTTGAAAGGAATGTGAATTACCTTGTCAAAATTTGAGTTTGACTAAAGATGAAATTCAAAAGAAGGGATTTAATATTTTATATTGTCCATATTCATGTTTGGTGTGCGCAGAAATATATGACTATTATGATAATATATTTGTATTTAAATGACTATTGTCCCCCTTAACTAATTTAATCTAAACATGAGTATGAATATATAAGGGGTATAAATGTCATTTAAATATAAAATCCCCAAATCCACATATGAAACCCACCCCGATGAATTTCATGAAACCCATGAGCAAGGATTTTATAACCGGATTATGACTGGGCTGGATTTCAAACCCTAAGTTAAATTCATAATTACCAAATATCGATTTAAGAGGGTTTAGTCTCCAACCCATGTTTCAAAATCTCTCCAAAACTCACATATCAAACAGTCCCTTAATGCATAAAATTTTATCACATCATTTAATATTTGATAAATTTATTTGGAATACATAACTTTAATTTTTTTCAAAAGAGCTTTTGGTGCTACATCATGACGTGGCAATAAACTCATGGTTCTTGACAAAAAGCAAGCTTTATAGGACACGTGCCAAGCCAATTGGGTTTAACGTTTTCAGAAGAGTCGTGTCGTGTGGGCACAAGTTTTGGAAGTGTCTGGCTTGTCCCGCAGTGTATTTTTCTACTGTCTCTCTCTGCCTGCCACCTTGTAATGCTGTTCTTCGTCCTCGAGAAAATCCTCTTTCTATTGGTAAATTACAGTGACAAACCAAAATAGTCTCTGAAATATACACTCTTTTACAATTGCTCTCTCATTTATCTCTCCAATTCTCCATAATTTTCGTACATCCCTTCTCTCTCTTTTCTTTTAAACTTAGTATTCTAATTTATGTAGAATTAAAACACTAAAATTTGACAAATTAATTTCTTTAAGATACAAGAATAAATACAAATGGATTTGAAAAGTATAAAAGAGTGGTTAAAGGAGGTCGACATACATGTCTATGTCAAGTGTATTTAAAAGAATGAGTATGATATAAGGATAAAATGACCTGAACTACCTATTAATGGATGGACCAATAACTAAGCAGGAGGTTTTTTGGGTAGGTGCCAACCGAATGAATATTGAGGCCTTAAGCAAAAATTATAAATGGAGTCCTTTAAAATTAATAATTAATATATAAGATATTAGTCATTATCCGTGCCTGAAGGCACTATATAACAAACAAAATTTTTTTACAAAATTATCCAAATTTAAAAAGAATGGTTTAAAAATATTTATATCAATTCTTCTTTTAAAATAACTCAAAAATATATCGCCGATCATATCCTTTATATTAATAGAAATGTCGTAAAAATATATAAAATTTTTCAAAACAACACCACATATACAAATGTCTCCGGAAAAAAAAATATTAACATAATCCATTAAAATTTACAATGTTTAAGTAATAAATAAAATTTTACTTATTTATAAGACTCATGAATTTATCACATTTACCACCACTCAATTCAATAACAAAATATAATTAAAAACTCAATTACCATATTTTTAATCTACTCTATCCCCATGTAATAAATATCTCAAGTCAAAAAAAAAAAATACTAACATAACATATTTAAATTCACAATCTTTAAGCGATAAATAAAATCAACAAAATTTTACTCATTTATAAACTTATAAATTTATCACCATTATCACCATTCAACCACAAATGGCACAATAAAATTATAAATTTAATTATTAAATGTCTAATCATCCATATATAAATATACACAAAAACACACTATCACACATTTATCAATAGCTTCTTTTATTAGAAATATAATAATTTAAGTTTTTAAGATAAAATAATAATAAATTAATATTTAATTAAAAAAACAAGGTAAAAAATATGAATTTTCCTTGAGTTTTGACAATATTATGCGGACACTCCCTCATATTTTATAAATAATATGGAGACATTTGAAGTTTAAAATTCATTGCACAAAGACTTCCTTTGTCTCCTTTTCGTCAATATTGCTAACGGAAAGTTATGATTTTATTACAAAAAAAATTATTATTTTTATAATTTCATTTCTCCAACTTTAGTACCCAAAAAATTTTAAAATTTAATAAAATAAAATAAGATTTGATTTAGCACCAAAAAAATTAATATAATTTAGTACCCCAAAAAATTGATTAAATGAATTTTAATATTAATTTGATAACCATAAAAATTAATTTGATATTAATTCGATAAAGTTGAATATAAATTGAACAAAATTAAATGTCAATTTTTAATATATATATATATATATATATANGTTCACCCCTACTTTTTTTTTTTAAGAGAATCGCTCACCTCCACCTGTTAAACTCAAAATTTCTGGTTCACATGAAAATAAGTGAAAGTAAATTAAAAAGTTGACAAAAAATTTTAAAAAATTTAGTACCAAAATTATAACAATTAGAGAAAACATTAAAAAAAATAATCTATATAAAAACTGTTGTCAATGAGAATTTTAGAGGAATATATGCCCTGAATCAATTAAGACTTAATTTCAGGCAAAGATGTAAAATTCAAATAAAAAAAATTCTCAAATCATGAAAAATGTGTGCTATTTTTTATTTACATTAAGTGGTATTTACAAATTAAGAAGCAAGTGACAAAATATATGTTGTTAGATATATAAAAATTTGAATTAATTTTATGGAGTAAATAATTGCATAAAATGTAATTTCATAAGTTTTATAGAGTAAATAATAAAAAAAATAACACTTGGGAAACAAAAAAAAATAAGATAATAATATGAGTGAGAGAGAGAGATAGTATAATATAGATATAAAGAGAGTTAGATGAGTGATAGGAGTCTTTGAAAAATTTTGCATGAGAATCGTTAGATTAATAATCGTCAAACGAACTGAGCTGCGAAAAGCTAAAAATAAAAAAATCTAACTACTTTATTATATAGATATGATTAAATTTTATTAAAAATTATTGTTCTAGATTTTTTGTGATACAAAATTAATAATTAAGTTTTTATATTCAAATTTTGTTAATATATGTTTTTAGTTGATAATATGATTGGTCCATTGCAATTTCTTTAGAATATTGTTAAAAATGAAATGAAACAATAGTTTATGATACATAGAGATTGTCTATAAACTTTGATTCTTTATTTGTATTTTAAATCGGCTATTAAGTTTGACTTTCGCTAATAAGACAATGAAATTTGATTAAATTATATTATTTGATGTATAAAATTATTAAAAAAAGAAGTATAATGCCTTTGCAATCCAACGTAGGGGTAAGATGATTTATATGTTTATATTTGTTTATGAATGGACAGAGAGATGTCAGACTACACCTAGAGTTTTTTCTTAGTAAAGCTGGTAATGCAATTTTACTTTTTTTTAATAGTTGTGTGGAGTTCAAATTGTGGTATTCTAGAGATTGAGAAAGAGAGAGACGCGTAGGGTTTGGTTGTGTAGGTGTGTACTATTTTTTTATTGAGTAATGTTATTTAGATCTAAAAATTTGACCTAATTTACTGACAAAATGATGTGACTTAATAGAAATCATTGGATTAACACCAAATTTCAATATTTGATGGGGTCTACAGTCAATCCAAAAGTCACAGTGAATTAAGTCAGATTTTTAGGTCTCAATAACATTGCTCTTTTTTATTATGTGAAAATATTTGTTGTCATTAATAAAAAGAGAGAAGTGTTTCCATTAATGAAGAAAGAGAATTTGGGACTTTTTCTTTTCAATATGGACTTTGCTATGTATGAGCCTTATTAATCCTTAATTTTATTGGGCCAAATAAAGCTACTTGATAAAGACTACAAATAAAATTGGGGCTCCTATTTTTTGGGGGACCTAGGCGAAGGTTTAAGTGGTTTACCCTCTGAGCCAGCCTTACAACCAAGATATCTATCTCAAACCCCCTTGATGGTAAATATTTAATTTTGTCTTACATAATCAGTTCCATGAACAAAAAAAACCTCTTAACAGTAAATAATTAATATTGTCTCACATAATCGATTCCATGAACAAAGAAGCCCCCTTGACGGTAAGGGAGGTTCAGACACTTCAATCTTTTGAATGAGATGAGGCGTAGTCAATTTGTCCCTTTGATGGGAGGAGGCACAATAGGCCGACCCTAGGACAAGATCATTAAATAATTGCCTATTGCCTCAATTAAATTTTCAGCCCATATTCTAGGGCTCCTTTCAAAGGATCGAGTTTAGAGGTCCAATGTACTTTACAAACATTCTAGAAAGGCTTATAACGTAACAAAATTTTCTAAAAAAACCTAAAAAGTAATGACTTATAGCTTTAAAAGCAAGAATCTCTCAAATCCCTTTCATTATCTATCTCCCTCACATTCTCGTCGTCTTTTTTCAAGTCTGTCTTTCTCTCGTACTCTCACTACCTTTCTTCGACTCTCTGTCATTATCTCTATCTCTATCTATCTCTTCAAGACTCCAAACAATTTATTCATTTATACGATCTTGACTTCACAATTTACATCTATTTTATTGTATGATCCCATCTGATTTATAAGTCAGAACTAAATCACACCATAACTACATAAACAATGTCTAATAATTACACATTATATTTCGTATTATTATCCTAAATTAATAGGGGCCTCATTTGAAATTCTTGTCTTAGGCCTCAAAATTATGTTAGGCTGCCTTTGTTTTGATAATTAGTTTTCGCTGATGTTGATGACACAGTTTCTCCCAAATTTTCGAAAAGATGAGCTATATGTGTATCATTGTGGGACAAGCCCTTTCAGGATATATTTCCAAAGATACCTAATATCTCTGTCGGAGTTAACAAGACAACCCATGAATGAGATGTATGTAGAGAAGAACGTAGTTGTCTTTTGGCCACACTGCTCCAGCGCCACACAATTAACAAAGATTTTCATGATGAAGTTATCTATAAGAATGGGTGGGATGCTTAATTCTTTCCCATTGATTCTAATCTCCAAGAAATTTCTTAATGAACTTGCCAGAATCTGATACCCACTGATTTGAACTGAGATATAGGTTGTATAGAATTAGTGAACCACTCAATATACGTGAATCCCTCAAGTTGAGACACAAGCTAGGCAAAGTAAAAAAGATCTAGCAGATGCTTGGGTTTGGAACCACTTAAATCAATTGTTGCAGGCGTCAACAAGGAGGAGCCGCTAAAGAATGTAAACACAAATCACAATAGGGATTGATTTGTTTATTTGGCTTTGGAGTAGATATGGTCAAGCACAAAAAAAGGGATTGATTTGTATATCGAACTTTGGAATAGATATGGCCAAGCACAAAAAATNTCTAATTTACTGACAAAATGATGTGACTTAATAAGAATCATTGGATTAACACCAAATTTCAATATTTGATGGGGTCTTCAATCAATCCAAAAGTCACAGTGAATTAGGTCAGATTTTTAGGTCTCAATAACATTGCTCTTTTTTATTATGTGAAAATATTTGTTGTCATTAATGAAAAGAGAGAAGTGTTTCCATTAATGAAGAAAGAGAATTTGGGCCTTTTTCTTTTCAATATGGACTTTGCTATGTATGAGCTTTATTAATCCTTAATTTTATTGGGCCAAATAAAGCTACTTGATAAAGACTACAAATAAAATTGGAGCTCCTATTTTTTGGGGGACCTAGGCGAAGGTTTAAGTGGTTTACCCTCTGAGCCAGCCTTACAACCAAGATATCTATCTCAAACCCCCTTGATGGTAAATATTTAATTTTGTCTTACATAATCAGTTCCATGAACAAAAAANCTCTTGTATTTCAAGCGAAATTTGTTTATATATATATATGTATGTATGTATCAACTGAACTATGCAATGCAACATTAAGTAAAAGATAGCACCTCAAATTACAATGAACTAAAAAGGTTTTAGCTTCTGCATCGACCAAAATGCAGATTACCTACTTTAAACTCTAGTATATACATACATAGATGTGCTGCTGAGACGTTCCATCATCCCATGGCCCTCCCTGTTTCAACCCCCCTACCTAAACATACAGTTCGTCCATATATATATAATCATTCATTCAGAGATTAACTTTCATTAATTCAACACCAGAAATCAAACCACTCATGATTACTACTAGCTGACTGGTCTAAGAGATCATTGGAGTCAAGACTGCCCCAATTTTCAGGAGAACCATCGGCCATGTTTAGAAGGTCATCAGATTCTTCATCCAGCTGCACGAGGTACTCGGCCTTTATGCTGCTATCATCCCCGCAAAAGAGACCAACTCCGTCATGTTGTGATCTGTCNAAAAAGTATAAAAGAGTGGTTAAAGGAGGTCGACATACATGTCTATGTCAAGTGTACTTAAAGGAATGAGTATGATATAAGGATAAAATGACCTGAACTACCTATTAATGGATGGACCAATAAGTAAGCAGGAGGTTTTTTGGGTAGGTGCCAACCGAATGAATATTCAGGCCTTAAGCAAAAATTATAAATGGAGTCCTTTAAAATTAATAATTAATATATAAGATATTAGTCATTATCCGTGCCTGAAGGCACTATACAACAAACAAAATTTTTTTACAAAATTATCCAAATTTAAAAAGAATGGTTTAAAAATATTTATATCAATTCTTCTTTTAAAATAACTCAAAAATATATCGCCGATCATATCCTTTATATTAATAGAAATGTTGTAAAAATATATAAAATTTTTCAAAACAACACCATATATACAAATGTCTCCGGAAAAAAAAAATATTAACATAATCCATTAAAATTTACAATGTTTAAGTAATAAATAAAATTTTACTTATTTATAAGACTCATGAATTTATCACATTTACCACCACTCAATTCAATAACAAAATATAATTAAAAACTCAATTACCATATTTTTAATCTACTCTATCCCCATGTAATAAATATCTCAAGTCAAAAAAAAAAAATACTAACATAACATATTTAAATTCACAATCTTTAAGCGATAAATAAAATCAATAAAATTTTATTCATTTATAAAACTTATAAATTTATCACCATTATCACCATTCAACCACAAATGGCACAATAAAATTATAAATTTAACTATTAAATGTCTAATCATCCATATATAAATATACACAAAAACACACTATCACACATTTATCAATAGCTTCTTTTATTAGAAATATAATAATTTAAGTTTTTAAGATAAAATAATAATAAATTAATATTTAATTAAAAAAACAGGGTAAAAAATATGAATTTTCCTTGAGTTTTGACAATATTATGCGGACACTCCCTCATATTTTATAAATAATATGGAGACATTTGAAGTTTAAAATTCATTGCACAAAGACTTCCTTTGTCTCCTTTTCGTCAATATTGCTAACGGAAAGTTATGATTTTATTACAAAAAAAATTATTATTTTTATAATTTCATTTCTCCAACTTTAGTACCCAAAAAATTTTAAAATTTAATAAAATAAAATAAGATTTGATTTAGCACCAAAAAAATTAATATAATTTAGTACCCCAAAAAATTGATTAAATGAATTTTAATATTAATTTGATAACCATAAAAATTAATTTGATATTAATTCGATAAAGTTGAATATAAATTGAACAAAATTAAATGTCAATTTTTAATATATATATATATATATATATA
>CAUOFW020004736.1:176114-222425 GCA_963454935.2 Ilex paraguariensis
TCTTGTTGAATATTATTTGGTGTTGATTAAACCAACATGAAATTGTCCTTAAATTATAAATTTTTTTGTTGTATATAAACTTAAAAATTTATATTTTAACCTATCAAATTTAAATACAGATTTTTTCATAGCATATCGTCTTTTCTCTTACTATATCATTTGGTCAAGATTCGACCACACATACTTAAACCAAACCAATTGTTCACCCCTACTTTTTTTTTTTAAGAGAATCGCTCACCTCCACCTGTTAAACTCAAAATTTCTGGTTCACATGAAAATAAGTGAAAGTAAATTAAAAAGTTGACAAAAAATTTTAAAAAATTTAGTACCAAAATTATAACAATTAGAGAAAACATTAAAAAAAATAATCTATATAAAAACTGTTGTCAATGAGAATTTTAGAGGAATATATGCCCTGAATCAATTAAGACTTAATTTCAGGCAAAGATGTAAAATTCAAATAAAAAAAATTCTCAAATCATGAAAAATGTGTGCTATTTTTTATTTACATTAAGTGGTATTTACAAATTAAGAAGCAAGTGACAAAATATATGTTGTTAGATATATAAAAATTTGAATTAATTTTATGGAGTAAATAATTGCATAAAATGTAATTTCATAAGTTTTATAGAGTAAATAATAAAAAAAATAACACTTGGGAAACAAAAAAAAATAAGATAATAATATGAGTGAGAGAGAGAGATAGTATAATATAGATATAAAGAGAGTTAGATGAGTGATAGGAGTCTTTGAAAAATTTTGCATGAGAATCGTTAGATTAATAATCGTCAAACGATCTGAGCTGCGAAAAGCTAAAAATAAAAAAATCTAACTACTTTATTATATAGATATGATTAAATTTTATTAAAAATTATTGTTCTAGATTTTTTGTGATACAAAATTAATAATTAAGTTTTTATATTCAAATTTTGTTAATATATGTTTTTAGTTGATAATATGACTGGTCCATTGCAATTTCTTTAGAATATTGTTAAAAATGAAATGAAACAATAGTTTCTGATACATAGAGATTGTCTATAAACTTTGATTCTTTATTTGTATTTTAAATCGGCTATTAAGTTTGACTTTCGCTAATAAGACAATGAAATTTGATTAAATTATATTATTTGATGTATAAAATTATTAAAAAAAGAAGTCTAATGCCTTTGCAATCCAACGTAGGGGTAAGATGATTTATATGTTTATATTTGTTTATGAATGGACAGAGAGATGTCAGACTGCACCTAGAGTTTTTTCTTAGTAAAGCTGGTAATGCAATTTTACTTTTTTTTAATAGTTGTGTGGAGTTCAAATTGTGGTATTCTAGAGATAGAGAAAGAGAGAGAGACGCGTAGGGTTTGGTTGTGTAGGTGTGTACTATTTTTTTATTGAGTAATGTTATTTAGATCTAAAAATTTGATCTAATTTACTGACAAAATGATGTGACTTAATAAGAATCATTGGATTAACACCAAATTTCAATATTTGATGGGGTCTTCAATCAATCCAAAAGTCACAGTGAATTAGGTCAGATTTTTAGGTCTCAATAACATTGCTCTTTTTTATTATGTGAAAATATTTGTTGTCATTAATAAAAAGAGAGAAGTGTTTCCATTAATGAAGAAAGAGAATTTGGGACTTTTTCTTTTCAATATGGACTTTGCTATGTATGAGCTTTATTAATCCTTAATTTTATTGGGCCAAATAAAGCTACTTGATAAAGACTACAAATAAAATTGGAGCTCCTATTTTTTGGGGGACCTAGGCGAAGGTTTAAGTGGTTTACCCTCTGAGCCAGCCTTACAACCAAGATATCTATCTCAAACCCCCTTGATGGTAAATATTTAATTTTGTCTTACATAATCAGTTCCATGAACAAAAAAAACCTCTTAACAGTAAATAATTAATATTGTCTCACATAATCGATTCCATGAACAAAGAAGCCCCCTTGACGGTAAGGGAGGTTCAGACACTTCAATCTTTTGAATGAGATGAGGCGTAGTCAATTTGTCCATTTGATGGGAGGAGGCACAACAGGCCGACCCTAGGACAAGATCATTAAATAATTGCCTATTGCCTCAATTAAATTTTCAGCCCATATTCTAGGGCTCCTTTCAAAGGATCGAGTTTAGAGGTCCAATGTACTTTACAAACATTCTAGAAAGGCTTATAACGTAACAAAATTTTCTAAAAAAACCTAAAAAGTAATGACTTATAGCTTTAAAAGCAAGAATCTCTCAAATCCCTTTCATTATCTATCTCCCTCACATTCTCGTCGTCTTTTTTCAAGTCTTTCTTTCTCTCGTACTCTCACTACCTTTCTTCGACTCTCTGTCATTATCTCTATCTCTATCTATCTCTTCAAGACTCCAAACAATTTATTCATTTATACGATCTTGACTTCACAATTTACATCTATTTTATTGTATGATCCCATCTGATTTATAAGTCAGAACTAAATCACACCATAACTACATAAACAATGTCTAATAATTACACATTATATTTCGTATTATTATCCTAAATTAATAGGGGCCTCATTTGAAATTCTTGTCTTAGGCCTCAAAATTATGTTAGGCTGCCTTTGTTTTGATAATTAGTTTTCGCTGATGTTGATGACACAGTTTCTCCCAAATTTTCGAAAAGATGAGCTATATGTGTATCATTGTGGGACAAGCCCTTTCAGGATATATTTCCAAAGATACCTAATATCTCTGTCGGAGTTAACAAGACAACCCATGAATGAGATGTATGTAGAGAAGAACGTAGTTGTCTNTATTTCGAAAAGATGAGCTATATGTGTATTATTGTGGGACAAGCCCTTTCAGGATATATTTCCAAAGATACCTAATATCTCTGCCGGAGTTAACAAGACAACCCATGAATGAGATGTATGTAGAGAAGAACGTAGTTGTCTTTTGGCCACACTGCTCCAGCGCCACACAATTAACAAAGATTTTCATGATGAAGTTATCTATAAGAATGGGTGGGATGCTTAATTCTTTCCCATTGATTCTNACTGAGCTGCGAAAAGCTAAAAATAAAAAAATCTAACTACTTTATTATATAAATATGATTAAATTTTATTAAAAATTATTGTTCTAGATTTTTTGTGATACAAAATTAATAATTAAGTTTTTATATTCAAATTTTGTTAATATATGTTTTTAGTTGATAATATGACTGGTCCATTGCAATTTCTTTAGAATATTGTTAAAAATGAAATGAAACAATAGTTTATGATACATAGAGATTGTCTATAAACTTTGATTCTTTATTTGTATTTTAAATCGGCTATTAAGTTTGACTTTCGCTAATAAGACAATGAAATTTGATTAAATTATATTATTTGATGTATAAAATTATTAAAAAAAGAAGTATAATGCCTTTGCAATCCAACGTAGGGGTAAGATGATTTATATGTTTATATTTGTTTATGAATGGACAGAGAGATGTCAGACTACACCTAGAGTTTTTTCTTAGTAAAGCTGGTAATGCAATTTTACTTTTTTTTAATAGTTGTGTGGAGTTCAAATTGTGGTATTCTAGAGATTGAGAAAGAGAGAGAGACGCGTAGGGTTTGGTTGTGTAGGTGTGTACTATTTTTTTATTGAGTAATGTTATTTAGATCTAAAAATTTGATCTAATTTACTGACAAAATGATGTGACTTAATAAGAATCANTGAGAAAGAGAGAGACGCGTAGGGTTTGGTTGTGTAGGTGTGTACTATTTTTTTATTGAGTAATGTTATTTAGATCTAAAAATTTGATCTAATTTACTGACAAAATGATGTGACTTAATAGAAATCATTGGATTAACACCAAATTTCAATATTTGATGGGGTCTACAGTCAATCCAAAAGTCACAGTGAATTAAGTCAGATTTTTAGGTCTCAATAACATTGCTCTTTTTTATTATGTGAAAATATTTGTTGTCATTAATAAAAAGAGAGAAGTGTTTCCATTAATGAAGAAAGAGAATTTGGGACTTTTTCTTTTCAATATGGACTTTGCTATGTATGAGCCTTATTAATCCTTAATTTTATTGGGCCAAATAAAGCTACTTGATAAAGACTACAAATAAAATTGGGGCTCCTATTTTTTGGGGGACCTAGGCGAAGGTTTAAGTGGTTTACCCTCTGAGCCAGCCTTACAACCAAGATATCTATCTCAAACCCCCTTGATGGTAAATATTTAATTTTGTCTTACATAATCAGTTCCATGAACAAAAAAAACCTCTTAACAGTAAATAATTAATATTGTCTCACATAATCGATTCCATGAACAAAGAAGCCCCCTTGACGGTAAGGGAGGTTCAGACACTTCAATCTTTTGAATGAGATGAGGCGTAGTCAATTTGTCCCTTTGATGGGAGGAGGCACAATAGGCCGACCCTAGGACAAGATCATTAAATAATTGCCTATTGCCTCAATTAAATTTTCAGCCCATATTCTAGGGCTCCTTTCAAAGGATCGAGTTTAGAGGTCCAATGTACTTTACAAACATTCTAGAAAGGCTTATAACGTAACAAAATTTTCTAAAAAAACCTAAAAAGTAATGACTTATAGCTTTAAAAGCAAGAATCTCTCAAATCCCTTTCATTATCTATCTCCCTCACATTCTCGTCGTCTTTTTTCAAGTCTGTCTTTCTCTCGTACTCTCACTACCTTTCTTCGACTCTCTGTCATTATCTCTATCTCTATCTATCTCTTCAAGACTCCAAACAATTTATTCATTTATACGATCTTGACTTCACAATTTACATCTATTTTATTGTATGATCCCATCTGATTTATAAGTCAGAACTAAATCACACCATAACTACATAAACAATGTCTAATAATTACACATTATATTTCGTATTATTATCCTAAATTAATAGGGGCCTCATTTGAAATTCTTGTCTTAGGCCTCAAAATTATGTTAGGCTGCCTTTGTTTTGATAATTAGTTTTCGCTGATGTTGATGACACAGTTTCTCCCAAATTTTCGAAAAGATGAGCTATATGTGTATCATTGTGGGACAAGCCCTTTCAGGATATATTTCCAAAGATACCTAATATCTCTGTCGGAGTTAACAAGACAACCCATGAATGAGATGTATGTAGAGAAGAACGTAGTTGTCTTTTGGCCACACTGCTCCAGCGCCACACAATTAACAAAGATTTTCATGATGAAGTTATCTATAAGAATGGGTGGGATGCTTAATTCTTTCCCATTGATTCTAATCTCCAAGAAATTTCTTAATGAACTTGCCAGAATCTGATACCCACTGATTTGAACTGAGATATAGGTTGTATAGAATTAGTGAACCACTCAATATACGTGAATCCCTCAAGTTGAGACACAAGCTAGGCAAAGTAAAAAAGATCTAGCAGATGCTTGGGTTTGGAACCACTTAAATCAATTGTTGCAGGCGTCAACAAGGAGGAGCCGCTAAAGAATGTAAACACAAATCACAATAGGGATTGATTTGTTTATTTGGCTTTGGAGTAGATATGGTCAAGCACAAAAAAAGGGATTGATTTGTATATCGAACTTTGGAATAGATATGGCCAAGCACAAAAAATGGAATCTGATTTTTTAGTTTGAGCAAAACTCTTGTAACAACCTCAATTAATGCACTATGTTTTTGGACTTCATACTTCTAAGCCTATCTCAATACAATGAGACTAGGACCTACATTGGTTCCTTCTATGAACCAAACTAATTATGAGCCAACCTAGCTTGAGTGGGGGTAAGTTTTTTTTTGAACCTAGGGTACGATCATTCATCATGATGATACCAAAAATTAACCAAGGCTAAGCTCAGGCCAGTAGCAGATCAGGGGCTTACCCTCAATAAGGACCCACGATATAATGTTTAAATTTAGGTTCCAGTCGAAATAGCTAAGGTCGGGTGAATGAGCTGACCTCTCAATCCCTAGCTGCCCAAGTGGTCATCCCATATTAGAAATCCCAGCTCAGACATCTTAGCTCAGATATCACATATCAAACGTTGCAGGTTGGGAATTGTTACCAATGTGACCCTTATGTGCACTACAACAATGACATCTTACACCTTATAGAGGGCCACGTCACACCTATGGAATGTAGCCTCTAACGGCAAAACATTCCATCACATGGGTCGTAACAATCCTAAAGGGATCACATTGATCACGCAAGGATCACGACAATTACACAAGTATCGCGATGATGACACAAGGATACAATATACTATAAATGGGGATCAAATCCCTCACATTGTAATCAATCAAGCATCCGTACATTAACTCTCCATAATTCTATAGCCTTCTACCCCAAGTAATAAAAAACTCTCCCAAGAGTAAAAGACTACATTAGAATGGACTAGCCAAACTTTTGAGCTGGTGAACCACTATAAATCTCTTGTCTATTGATTTCTACTTACAGCTATCATTCCTAAATTGATTGTTCAACCACCAAGAGCCTAGAAGCTCTGACTGGATACGCCAGTGAACCCCATGAGATCCTCAATCCATTAGCCTCTACTCGACCACACAAAATACACCATCAGTTTAACGTTATCTGTGGGAATGATTGCTTCGATTCCTGCTAAAATTCTACTAATATTTTAGTAATTGATGGTCTCTACGTGCAACATGAGCAGAATTCAAGCAAATCCACTATGTTTGTTGAACCAGCAGGAAGCCACCATCGTGGGACAATAGAGAATTCCAATAAATCCTCTATCGAACCCAGAAGACAATCTGTTAATGGCAGATCTCCCTCTAAACAATGAGTTCGAAGCACTATGACAAGCAAATGAGTGCCTCCTCAAGCAAAATGAGGATTTAGTAGCTCTTATCCATGCTCAGAATCTCCAGAGGGCACATCCAACCTAAGATGATCCCCCTTATAGGGAGCATCATCATCAAAATCCTTTGAAGGAGATTACAAAAGAGAATAATCTCAGTCACTTTGTTGATAACGTGCATCACAAAGCCCTAGGAAATAGGGAAGAAGATGAGGTCTAGAGTTAAAACAAAGGAGTTCATAGAGACGAGTGCGTCCCAGCTATTCCCTTACAAAATAGGAGGGATCAGTTCTAGGAACGACGTTTCAGGGAAATCTACCAGGAGCTAAGCCATGTGAAGGAGGCGATGAAGAACAGAACTCCAATAACTATGAATGTTTTGGTTCAGCAAACAGAGTCACCATTCACCCCCGAGGTGCTACCCTTTTCTCTCCCCCAAAAATCCAAAATGCCTCAGATCGAAACGTTTGATGGGACGAAAGATCTCATGAACCACCTCAACACATACAAAAATTAGATAAAACTGCATGGATACCACGATCTAATGTACAACCAAGCCTTTGCATCACTCTAAAGGGCTCAGCCTTAGCTTGGTTCAATAGGCTAGCCCCATCTTCAATTTCTTCTTTTAGAGAGCTCTCCATCTTTTTCATGTCCTACTTCATAGTGGCCTGAATTTACCGAAAGCCTTGTTACCATCTACTGAGTATGAAGCAAGGTCCAAATGGGTCATTGTAGAGCTATGTTCATTCAACTCGGAGTCTCTAAAAGTGGACACCCTCGATGAGAAGTTTGCCCTCATAGCCTACATCGTCAGCCTGCGAGTACACTCGAAAGATTTACTATTCTCAATTGCCAAAAACCTCCAAGCCAGTGTGGCTGAAGTGCTGACAAAAGTAAAAAAATACATCAATGGTGAGGAGGTTTTCCTCTCGAGAGTTGGGAACTCCTTTACACTAGGGGAGAAGGAGAAGAAAAGAGATCGAAGTCCTAAGAAGGGCCGAAGTAGAGATCAATCTCTAAGGAGATGTGGAGATCGTTTCCCAAAGAGGAAAGGTGATGTCAGACATCTATTGGGTCCCCTCCTCAGGGGTTACAACTAAAATATGCCCCAAACCAGTTCACTTTCCTCAACTCAACTATCTCTCAAGTGCTGTGTCAGGTCCAAAACGAGAAATTCTTGAGATGGCCACCTTGAATGAAGGCGGATTCTGCCAAGTGAGATGCGATGAAGTACTGTGAATATCATCGAGACCACAACCACCACACCAATGATTGTATTCAGTTAAAGAAGGAGATTGAGTTCCTGATCCAGTGAGGTCAGCTACGCCGCTTTGTAGCGCACGATAATCAAGATCGAGCTAACCCACCACCAACTCCACAATAGCAAATACCTCCTTAGCATCAATAACCCTTGAGTGAAATCAGGGTTATCTATGAAGGATTTTCTAAAGGTGGGGAGACGAGATCAACAAGGAAAACCCACATAAGGAAGGCTCGAGTAGAAGATATATTGGAGGTCCAGTCTGTGCTCAAGTCATCTCGGCTCAACATGGATATTACGTTCTCTAAATCGAATCCCGAGGGATGCAAACTTATTCACGATGACCCTTGGCTATAAAATCCATTATAGACAATAAAACTATCCAATGAGTTCTCATCAATAATGGGAGCTCGGCTGACATCATTTTTATGTGAGCCTTTGACAAGTTGGGCATTGGCAGAGATAAGCTCAAGCCAGTAAAAAACCCACCTGTTCAGGTTCTCAGGGGAAAGAGTGCTCCCCCTGGGATCCATTCATTTTTTTTTCTCACGTTGGGAGACCCCCCATATTAGTCTACAATAACCATACATTTCTTGGTGGTGGATGCCCTTTCAGCCTACAATGTCCGTTTGAGAACACCTTCCCTCAATGCTATGAGAACCATCCCGTCTAGTTACCAGCTGGTGATGAAGTTTCCAACTGAGAACGGTGTGTGTATGTTTCGAGAAGACCAACGCATAGCAAGGGAGTCCTACGTGGCTTCGATAAAGTAAAAAAAAAGTTAAAACTATATAGCTAGATAAGCTCAACATGAGTGACGAGCTGGAGAAAAGGCCCACACCTTCAAAGGAGTTGGAACTTGTTCAACTAGATGATGACTCGGGACACCTAGTTAAGGTTTGTTCCAGATTGCTTGAGTTCAAACACCTCCTCATCTAGTTCCTAAAAGCAAACATCGAGGTGTTTGCTTGGAAACAAGAGGAAAAACAAGGAATCGACCTAGCAATCATAGTGCATCAACTTAGCGTTGACCTAACCTACAAGCCTATAAAGCATAAACAAAGAAGCTTCACCCTTGAGCACCATAAAGCCATAAATGAAGAGGTCTTTAATCTCTTCCATGCCAAAGCAATCAGGAAAGTTGATTATCCCACTTAGTTGGAAAATGTGGTTCTCATGAAGAAAACCAATAAAAAGTGGTGGCTTTGCATTGATTTCACTGACCTAAACCGTGTTTGCTCAAAAGATAGTTTTTCACTCCCACGGATCGACCTAATCATAGATTCCACAGTTAGGCATGAGCTGCTCATCTTTATGGATGTCTTCTTAGGATACAACCAGATCAGGATAGACTCCAATGACTAAGAAAAAATATCATTCGTGAATGAGCATAGGATCTACTATTACCAAATCATGCCATTCGGGCTAAAAAATGCAGGGACCACATATCAGCGGTTGGTGAATCGTATGTTTCAAGGATAGATCAGGTCATGTATGGAGGTCTATATTGATGACATGCTAGTGAAATTGCTGAAGGCTGAGCTCCACATCCAGCACCTCGAGGACTCCTTTCAAATACGCAAGAAATATAAAATGAAGCTCAACCCTGCAAAATGTACCTTTGGGGTCTTCGAAGGAAAATTTCTAGGCTTCATAGTCAATAGTCGAGGCCAATCCATAGAAATTCCAAGCGGTGATTGACATGCAGTCACCTACAAATATAAGAGAAGTCCAACGTCTGACAAGAAGAATAGCGTCATTAAGCCGTTTTGTCTCCAGATTGAAGGACAAGTGCCAACCATTGTTCAAAGTACAGAAAACAACTTTTCATTGGGATAATCAATGTGAAGAGGCATTCAAAGCGCTTAAGAAATACTGCAGCTCACCTCCAATTTTGGTTAGCCCTTGAGCAGGGAAATTCCTTACCTTATAACTTATTGTATCAGATTTTTCTACAAGTACAACTCTAGTAAGGGAATAAAACAGAGCTCAGCAACCAGTCTATTACTGCAGTAGAACTCTGATGAGGCAGAATAGAGGTACCCAACGATGGAGAAGCTTGTTNTGCTTAAGAAATACTGCAGCTCACCTCCAATTTTGGTTAGTCCTTGAGCAGGGAAATTCCTTACCTTATACCTTATTGTATCAGATTTTTCTACAAGTACAACTCTAGTAAGGGAATAAGACAGAGCTCAGCAACCAGTCTATTACTGCAGTAGAACTCTGATGAGGCAGAATAGAGGTACCCAACGATGGAGAAGCTTGTTTTAGTGACAACAGTAAGAAGGCTTAGGCCATATTTTCAAGCTCTTACGATGAAAATTCCCACGAATCAACCAATGAAACAGATCATGCACAAGTCAAAGTCGTTAGGAAGACTAGTGAAATGGGCAATCAAGCTTAGTGAATTTGACATTAAGTACAACCCAAAATCCCTATTAAAGGGCAAGTTTTAGCCTNGGTTGGTGAATCGTATGTTTCAAGGATAGATCAGGTCATGTATGGAGGTCTATATTGATGACATGCTAGTGAAATTGCTGAAGGCCGAGCTCCATATCCAGCACCTCGAGGACTCCTTTCAAATACGCAAGAAATATAAAATGAAGCTCAACCCTGCAAAATGTACCTTTGGGGTCTTCGAAGGAAAATTTCTAGGCTTCATAGTCAATAGTCGAGGCCAATCCATAGAAATTCCAAGCGGTGATTGACATGCAGTCACCTACAAATATAAGAGAAGTCCAACGTCTGACAAGAAGAATAGCGTCATTAAGCCGTTTTGTCTCCAGATTGAAGGACAAGTGCCAACCATTGTTCAAAGTACAGAAAACAACTTTTCATTGGGATAATCAATGTGAAGAGGCATTCAAAGCGCTTAAGAAATACTGCAGCTCACCTCCAATTTTGGTTAGCCCTTGAGCAGGGAAATTCCTTACCTTATAACTTATTGTATCAGATTTTTCTACAAGTACAACTCTAGTAAGGGAATAAAACAGAGCTCAGCAACCAGTCTATTACTGCAGTAGAACTCTGATGAGGCAGAATAGAGGTACCCAACGATGGAGAAGCTTGTTTTAGTGACAACAGTAAGAAGGCTTAGGCCATATTTTCAAGCTCTTACGATGAAAATTCCCACGAATCAACCAATGAAACAGATCATGCACAAGTCAAANAAAAAAATACATCAATGGTGAGGAGGTTTTCCTCTCGAGAGTTGGGAACTCCTTTACACTAGGGGAGAAGGAGAAGAAAAGAGATCGAAGTCCTAAGAAGGGCCGAAGTAGAGATCAATCTCTAAGGAGATGTGGAGATCGTTTCCCAAAGAGGAAAGGTGATGTCAGACATCTATTGGGTCCCCTCCTCAGGGGTTACAACTAAAATATGCCCCAAACCAGTTCACTTTCCTCAACTCAACTATCTCTCAAGTGCTGTGTCAGGTCCAAAACGAGAAATTCTTGAGATGGCCACCTTGAATGAAGGCGGATTCTGCCAAGTGAGATGCGATGAAGTACTGTGAATATCATCGAGACCACAACCACCACACCAATGATTGTATTCAGTTAAAGAAGGAGATTGAGTTCCTGATCCAGTGAGGTCAGCTACGCCGCTTTGTAGCGCACGATAATCAAGATCGAGCTAACCCACCACCAACTCCACAATAGCAAATACCTCCTTAGCATCAATAACCCTTGAGTGAAATCAGGGTTATCTATGAAGGATTTTCTAAAGGTGGGGAGACGAGATCAACAAGGAAAACCCACATAAGGAAGGCTCGAGTAGAAGATATATTGGAGGTCCAGTCTGTGCTCAAGTCATCTCGGCTCAACATGGATATTACGTTCTCTAAATCGAATCCCGAGGGATGCAAACTTATTCACGATGACCCTTGGCTATAAAATCCATTATAGACAATAAAACTATCCAATGAGTTCTCATCAATAATGGGAGCTCGGCTGACATCATTTTTATGTGAGCCTTTGACAAGTTGGGCATTGGCAGAGATAAGCTCAAGCCAGTAAAAAACCCACCTGTTCAGGTTCTCAGGGGAAAGAGTGCTCCCCCTGGGATCCATTCATTTTTTTTTCTCACGTTGGGAGACCCCCCATATTAGTCTACAATAACCATACATTTCTTGGTGGTGGATGCCCTTTCAGCCTACAATGTCCGTTTGAGAACACCTTCCCTCAATGCTATGAGAACCATCCCGTCTAGTTACCAGCTGGTGATGAAGTTTCCAACTGAGAACGGTGTGTGTATGTTTCGAGAAGACCAACGCATAGCAAGGGAGTCCTACGTGGCTTCGATAAAGTAAAAAAAAAGTTAAAACTATATAGCTAGATAAGCTCAACATGAGTGACGAGCTGGAGAAAAGGCCCACACCTTCAAAGGAGTTGGAACTTGTTCAACTAGATGATGACTCGGGACACCTAGTTAAGGTTTGTTCCAGATTGCTTGAGTTCAAACACCTCCTCATCTAGTTCCTAAAAGCAAACATCGAGGTGTTTGCTTGGAAACAAGAGGAAAAACAAGGAATCGACCTAGCAATCATAGTGCATCAACTTAGCGTTGACCTAACCTACAAGCCTATAAAGCATAAACAAAGAAGCTTCACCCTTGAGCACCATAAAGCCATAAATGAAGAGGTCTTTAATCTCTTCCATGCCAAAGCAATCAGGAAAGTTGATTATCCCACTTAGTTGGAAAATGTGGTTCTCATGAAGAAAACCAATAAAAAGTGGTGGCTTTGCATTGATTTCACTGACCTAAACCGTGTTTGCTCAAAAGATAGTTTTTCACTCCCACGGATCGACCTAATCATAGATTCCACAGTTAGGCATGAGCTGCTCATCTTTATGGATGTCTTCTTAGGATACAACCAGATCAGGATAGACTCCAATGACTAAGAAAAAATATCATTCGTGAATGAGCATAGGATCTACTATTACCAAATCATGCCATTCGGGCTAAAAAATGCAGGGACCACATATCAGCTGTTGGTGAATCGTATGTTTCAAGGATAGATCAGGTCATGTATGGAGGTCTATATTGATGACATGCTAGTGAAATTGCTGAAGGCTGAGCTCCACATCCAGCACCTCGAGGACTCCTTTCAAATACGCAAGAAATATAAAATGAAGCTCAACCCTGCAAAATGTACCTTTGGGGTCTTCGAAGGAAAATTTCTAGGCTTCATAGTCAATAGTCGAGGCCAATCCATAGAAATTCCAAGCGGTGATTGACATGCAGTCACCTACAAATATAAGAGAAGTCCAACGTCTGACAAGAAGAATAGCGTCATTAAGCCGTTTTGTCTCCAGATTGAAGGACAAGTGCCAACCATTGTTCAAAGTACAGAAAACAACTTTTCATTGGGATAATCAATGTGAAGAGGCATTCAAAGCGCTTAAGAAATACTGCAGCTCACCTCCAATTTTGGTTAGCCCTTGAGCAGGGAAATTCCTTACCTTATAACTTATTGTATCAGATTTTTCTACAAGTACAACTCTAGTAAGGGAATAAAACAGAGCTCAGCAACCAGTCTATTACTGCAGTAGAACTCTGATGAGGCAGAATAGAGGTACCCAACGATGGAGAAGCTTGTTTTAGTGACAACAGTAAGAAGGCTTAGGCCATATTTTCAAGCTCTTACGATGAAAATTCCCACGAATCAACCAATGAAACAGATCATGCACAAGTCAAAGTCGTTAGGAAGACTAGTGAAATGGGCAATCAAGCTTAGTGAATTTGACATTAAGTACAACCCAAAATCCCTATTAAAGGGCAAGTTTTAGCCTATTTTATTGCATAATTCATCATTTTCGCATGTCAAGAGGTGCCTCAGTACTCAAATAACCTCATCCCCGACCTCTAGACATTGAAACTCTCGATTGATGGGGCATCTAACGCACAAGGTAGCAGAGCTGATATGATCCTAACCTCACTATATGAAATAGACCTAGAGTATGCTCTCAGGTTTGATTTTAAAGCTTCAAACAACAAAGCAGAGTATAAGACAATGATCGCTAATCTTAGGTTAGCTCATTCTATAGAAGTGGAATAACTCGTAATAACAGTGATTCACAGCTTGAGGTGAGACAAATCGAGAAGACATACAAAGCCAAGGGAGAGGATGACACTATATTTAAAAAAGGTGCAAGAGTTGTTGAAAAGATTCGTTCAGGTTAAGATCGTACAAATCCCACGAGCTGAGAATTTTTGAGCAGATGCTCTAGCCAGACTGGCCACCGCCTCACAAGAAAGTCTAGACAGATTCATCCCAGTTGAACACCTAGTTGAGCCTTCAGTAAACTCTGAATTGGAAGTGGTTCTTCCTATTGAGACATAGCCAACCCGGATGGATCCAATCCTAGCTTATTTACAAAATGGGATTCTACGTGCAGATTCTAAAGAAGCGGCTAGGCTAAGGACTAGGTCATCCAGGTTCATTCTCATCTAAGAAAAGCTTTACAAGAGAGACTTCTCTTCACCTCTCCTGAAGTGCATAGGATAAGACGAAGCGAACTACATCTTAAGGGAGATTCATGAGGGCATTTGTGGTAACCACATCGGAGCTCAAACCTTAGCCTATAATGCACTGAGGCAGGGATATTTCTGGCCTACAATAATTAAGGACGCAATGGAGCTGGTCAAGAGATACAAGGTCTATCAACTCAATGCAAACATCCCATACTGCCCGCTATAATTCTTCATCTCGGTGATAAGCCCTTGGCCTTTCCAGCAGTGGTGATTGGATATACTGTGACCTCTCCCAATTAGCACGGGACAGTGCAAGTTCGCTATAATAGGGGTTAACTATTTTATTAAGTGGATTGAGGTGGAAACCTTTGCCAAGATCACAGTGTAGAAAATATAAAACTTCATCTGGAAGTCCATAATTTGTAGGTTTGGGATCCTAAGGGCCCTCATCTTAGACAACGCAAGGCAGTTTAACAATTCAGCGTTCACATGATTCTACGTTGATAGCGGCATAAAGAACTACTTCTCTTTACCTCTCCTAAAGTGCATAAGAGAATCTGAAATGAACTACATCTTAAGGGAGATTCATGAGGGTATTTTTGGTAACCACATCGGAGCTTGGACCTTAGCCTATAATGCACTGAGGCAGTAATATTTCTGGCCTACAATAATTAAAGATGCAATGGAGCTGGTCAAGAGATGCAAGGTCTATCAATTCAATTCAAACATCCCACATTGCCTTCCAGAGCTCCTCATCTCGGTGATAAGCCCTTGGCCTTTCCAGCAGTGGGGATTGGATATACTGTGACCTTTCCCAATTAGCACAAGGTAGTGCAAGTTCGCTATAATAGGGTTGACTATTTTATTAAGTGGATTGAGGTGGAGCCCTTTGCAAAGATCACAGTGTAGAAAATCTGAAACTTCATCTGGAAGTCCATAATTTACAGGTTTGGGATCCCAAGGGCCCTCATCTCAGACAACGCAAGACAATTCGACAATTCAGTGTTCACAGGATTTTGCACCAAGATTAGTATAAAGAGCTACTTCTTTGCACCAATTCATCTATAGTCCAACGGATAGACATAAGTCACTATCCGAACCATCAAAGTAGCTCTAAAGACCATACTTGAAGCTTCAAAGAGCCAATGGGTGGAGCATTTGTCACGGGTACTATGGGCTTACAGAATCACTACCAGAACAACCATGAACGAGACACCTTTTGCTCTTGCCTACGGCACTGAGGCAGTGGTCCTGTTGAAATAGGTGCTCCATCTCCCAGGATAGAACTTGTAGATCTAGAATAAAATGATAGATCGTTGTTCGTTAATCTTGACCTATTAGATGAGAAAAGGAGTAACGCCATGTAGCGCATCTCAGACTATTAGAGAAAGACAGCATGGTACTACAACAAGAGGGTTAAGGAAAGAAGTTTCAAAGTAGAAGATCTATTCCTAAAGAAACTCCTCTTGGCCAGAAACGACTCCACACATGGGAAATTAAGACCCAATTGGGAAGGAACATACATAGTCACGGAGGTGGTCAGGCTAGGAAACTATGGGTTATAAACTGAAGAAGAAAAAATCTTATCTCACTCATAGAACACAAACCATATGAAGAGGTTTTACGAGTAGTAAGGCAAAGCTAGAAAGCAAAAGAGGAAAGGGTCCTTTGTAAATATTTTCAACAATAAATGAAAGATTCAGATCATTCCTTTAGAGAATGCAATGAGTTCTTAAACTCATAAAAATAAGATGTGATATTCAACTCATAAACAAATGATGAGCTCTTCATCTCATAAGTATAAGATAAGTTCTTAAACTTATAAATAAACAATGAGTTCTTAAACTCATAAAAATAAGATGAGCTCTTCAGCTCATTAGCAAACGATGAGCTCTTCAGATCATAAATATAAGATGAGTTCTTTAACTCATAAATAAGCGATGAGTTTTTAAACTTATAAACAAATGATGAGTTCTTAAACTCATAAAAATAAGATAAACTCTTTAGCTTATGAATAAACGATGAGCTCTTCAGCTTATAAAAATGAGATGAGTTCTTCAACTCATAAACAAACGATAAGCTTTTTAGCTCATAAAAATCAGATGAATTTCTAATCTCATAAATAGATGGTGAGCTCTTCAGAACTCTTCAAGCTCATAAAGCCAAAGTTTGGGGGGGGGGGAACAGACCTTAGACTCATAAATAGGTAGTTTTGAAACAAATGCTTCTAGAAGATTAAGACCCTTCTTGAAGCATGAGACAAAGAAGAAGACATATCTCTACACCTCAAACATGAAGAAAGGAAAAATTACTAATTAAATAGACAGATTTTTTAAAATCAGTTATTATTCAAAACTAGAAGAAAGTTATATAGAACTGAAAGTTCAATATCTACGAAGTTATAGAGCTTAAAGTTCCTAAAAGAGAGAAAGGTTAAGCATCTGCTACAGGAGTAGTAGTTTCTTTAACATCTCCAGGCAACTCGGTGTTTGTAACGTTTGCCTGACCTTCAGGCAGAGCAAAAGCTAGGTCTAACTAACCCTTAGGCAAGGAAGTAGTTGGGTCCACCCAACCTTCAGGCAAAATAGAGATAGATGTCACTACCTCATCAGGAGCAACCACTAGTAGAGAAGGATTAGAAGTCGTCTCATCAGTAGTTGCAACTTCTTTTTCAGTCATGCTTCCGTCCTCAACTGAAGGTCCCTTTTCTTCTTCCTTTTCCTCTCCAAGAGGAGGTTCAAAGTGAAAGTCCAAGTCGAGACACTTCTTAATAGTTTGCCTCTGGAAGGTGAAGTAGCCCTTGGCCCAGGCAGTGGCACTCTCATCATTCAACTCAACAATGATGGTGTCACTTTTAGCCACCCTAGACCTCTTTACCTCAAGCTCTTTAACGTAGACAACGTTGATCTCACTTAGCACTTTTAGGTCATCTTTTACTGTCTTTTTCGCCTTTTAGGCCTTCTTTACATCCAACCAAGCTTGCTTAACTTCATCCGTCTTTAGTTTGAGTTAAGACTTAAGCTCTTCTCTAAAAGAGTTCAAGCCCCTGACTTGCTTCTTGAGGTTATCATTCTCGAAAGTCCAACTTAGTAACCTTGAGCTCAGAAGCCTTGAGGGATTACTTGGAACATTTAACAACCTTCTCTGAAGCTCGAGCTCTACTCACAAGAGCTCTAACGTGTATCGTCATCTACAAAAACAAAAATAGAAGTACACTAAAGTTAAAGTTCAGCAAGAGGATTCCATTAGGCCTTGAACATAAAGGTTAGGATCATACCGAAGTTACCCCGTATAAGGTAGCGGCATCTGAGTTAGAAAGAGACATCGAGGAAGCCTCTTGGATATTGGCTTCAGGGATGATCAAGAGAATGACACTAGAAGTCAGGTTCACGTCCCCTAGAAGGGAACACTCACCTCTAGCCTCATTAGTCGAGGGACTTACCGATGTGCCATGAGGCATTCTCAAGAATGTTTTCTTCAAAGTCAGCGTTGGATAGGGGGTCAGGATAAGAAGGAGTGACTCCAATAGAGGTCCCAATCACCTCCTTAGGCATGACCGATGTCTTGGTCACCTTCATCGGAACCTTCTTGAGCTCAAGAGGATCCTCAGTCTTCTTAGCCTTTGCAGGCAGCTTGGGGGGGGGGGAGCCTTCTTGGAGTCCATCCTTGGTGTTTTAGATGAAGCTTCTAGGTCAGAATCAAGAACGACCTTAGCCTTCCTTTTTCCCAAGTCCTTTGAAGCTTTGGCATCCTCTCTCGTCTTTACCAGCTTTGCATTAATGGCATTAGCATCTAGACCCATAACATCAAGATCTATGTAGGAAAATAGAAACAAAGTGTTAGATCTAAGACCCTACAAAATAGAATAAAATTCTAAAGAACAAGGTTGAGGTCCTGCTAGTAAAGTTTTCCTCTTGAACTACGGATAAAGGTACAACAGCTTCACCCCTTGCCTTTGGTAATCCAAAGCCATGCTATGCTAGAATCGAGAGCATGAGAAGCCTAGCGTATTTCTCAGAAGAGCACTCCTTAAGGTCTTTAAGAAGGAGCTTCTCGTAGGTGTCAAGGTTAGGGTGAATAACTAAAACAACAAAGGAAGGCATCAACATTTGAGAAGATAAAATAAGAAAAGCTCAACTAAAGCACCACAATACAGACTCCCCCAAATTATTTGGGCTTGTCCAAGCTTAAGGTACTGGAAGTGTATCTAAAACATCCCTTGGATTGAACTCTCACTCCTTACTAGATAAAAAGAAGAAACTATTTTTCTAACCTTGTGAGAGGACGACAGGTCGGTAATCAGATGTTGGGTCTTCACCCATTTTGAGATGTAAAGAAAGCCATCGACAGGGGAGAATTTGATATTGAAGAAATATATAAGTAAAGGAATATAAGGGAAACCAACACGATTGTTTTCCTTGAAGAAAACCATAAGGCCTATTAGGATACCCCAGAAATTGGAAGAGAGCTGACCAGGACAAACATTGAAATGTTGGAGTACGGATTTCAAGAAAGGGTGTATAGGAAAACTAAGATCATTCTCAAAGGCAACAAAGAAGAAACAAGTTTTCCCAGGAAACACAATGTTGTATCGGTTGTCCACATTGGGACACCAAACACGCATGTCCCTAGGGAAGTTGAACTTAGCAGAGAATGCGCCAAGCTGATGAGGGGTAACTCTACTGGATCTCGAGGTGCCTAGAGTGACCTCATCCTCCTCAGCCGTGCCCGTGGTCTCAACCACATTTTTTTCTAGCCCGTCTTTTTCGAGACTTCTTAGGCTTCACAGTTGAGCTAAAAAGAAGCAAAGGAGCCCTAGCACTAACACATTAGGCTTTGACCACATCGACCCTGGAGAAGTTATCTATCTTATCACCTATGTCCCCAAGGTCATCGACCTCATCAGGGTCAGACTTAGTGACCCTTTTACTCACCAGGTGGAGCTCGACAAATCGTCCTCGTCATCAAAACCAATTCATTTATAATGATGAGATCAGATTTAGAGAGATCTGTTAGACATAGCAAGGGAAATAAAAGACCCAGTGGCCTAAAAAAAAGCAGACATGAAGACACAAGGAGTGAAATACCCATAGTTAGAGTAAAGGGAAGGAACATTCAGAGAACAATCCTCAATTGCTCGAGGATCCAAACACCAGCGCCCAAATAGAAAAACCTTGGCAGTTGTGTGGGGATCCAAGAAAAAAAGGGAAGAAAGGACATAGAATGACCTAGGTNATAGAGGGAAGGAACATTCAGAGAACAATCCTCAATTGCTCGAGGATCCAAACACCAGCGCCCAAATAGAAAAACCTTAGCAGTTGTGTGGGGATCCAAGAAAAAAAGGGAAGAAAGGACATAGAATGACCTAGGTTCCTAAAGTAATAGAAGCTGAATGTCCAAAAGTGAACTAACCACCTCGGATTCAAAGGATCCGGGGTTGAACAAGAAACCCTAAGAGAAAGAAAATAAAGGAAAGACAAGGCAGAGGATGTACCTAAGCAGAGGCGATTGATAGTTGAAAACCAAGAACAACACATAGAAAGGTGGGAAAAAACTTTGTGCGTCCTCAAAGTAAACCCAAGAAAGATCTAGGCACTCGTTGAGAAGGCTTGACTAATAGAGGAAGGGAAAAAAGAAGAAAAGGGCAAAAAGAGGTGTTTTGTAGAAGAAGAAAGGAAAGATTCGAAAAGGCAGAAAATGTGAAAAAGAAAAGTGTTCTGCGATTTTTGTCTGCAAAAATATTTAAGGCATNCAGAGGAAGGGAAAAAAGAAGAAAAGGGCAAAAAGAGGTGTTTTGTAGAAGAAGAAAGGAAAGATTCGAAAAGGCAAAAAATGTGAAAAAGAAAAGTGTTCTGCGATTTTTGTCTGCAAAAATATTTAAGGCATTTGTACGGTTGGACACGTGGTGAGAGAACATTAGGCATGCAAAATAATCAAGGTATGTATGACCCCTCACATGCATGCAACACCGAAAACCCTGAGAAACGTCCCATCATGCACCTTCCAAGTAAAAATACAAGTCGAGCTTATCCACAACCAGTAGCATAGGTCATTCCTAATCCATGTCACGTAAGGTTTACCTGGTTAGGGACTAGGGGATAACTGATGATACCACGATATATGTCATAATCTGAGTTCTAGTCGCGACTGCTAAGTTCGGGTCTGACCTCTTAATCCCTAGCTTCCCAGATTGGAATATTAGTTCAAACACCTCAGCTCAAATATCACAGATTAAACGTTCAAGGTCGGGCCTCATAACTCAGACCTTCCAACCCGAGACTCCTAGTCCAGGAGGCACAGGTTGAGAATCGTCACCAATGTGACCCTTGTATGCACTACGACAATTACAGCTCACACATTCAATAGGGCCACGCCACACCTATGAAATGCAGCCTTTAATGGCCAAACATTCCATCACATGGGTCATAATAACCCCAAGGGGATCACGCATGGATCACAACGGTTACATAAGGACCGTGATGATTACGCAAGGCTACAATATACTATAAATGGGGATCAAATCCCGCACATTGTAATCAATCAAGTATCCATACAATGACTCCTTGTAATTCTGTAGCCTTCTTCGCTAAGAAATAGAAAACTCCCCCAAGAGCAAGAGTTTTTATTAGAGTGGACTAGCCAAACTTCCAAACTGGTGAACCATTATAAACCTCATGTCTATTGATTTCTACTCACAGTTGTCATCCATGAATTGATTATTCAACCACCAAGAGCCTAGGAGCTCTGACTGGATACTCTAGTGAACCTCATCAATTGATCCTCAATCCATTAACCTCTACTCAACCGCACAGAATACACCATCACATCATTTCTTTATTCATAATCCTTCTCCCATTTAGTATTTATTGAATTATAAGTTCTTCAATATTAGGCAAATCTAATCAAGTTACATTAACTGGAAATTTTATAATGACCTAAGAGTTTTTAGAGTTTGTTTGCTGGGTTATTAATGAAAAGACAATAAATAGGCTAGTTTGATAGTGAGTATGTAATATGGAATGAAAGATTATCATCTTCATTAGAGCTCTCTTTTGCTTGATTGCAGGTCCATATATTACCCCCACTTAAATTATGATCTTGATTTTAGTTTCCACCCTTTAATATTTTTTATATTAAATTGATAAATAGTTTTTACAATCAAAAATTAAGTAACAATTTGTGAGTATGCATCCATAGAAAAGGACATAGTAGTGAAAAAAAGTCCAAAAGAACGTATGTCCAGCATCATCAACAATAGAGGCTGGGCTACAATTCTAGCATACTGACCTAACTAATGGGCAACCTATTATGATGTTATAGTGTATGCTTCAATTGTTTAGGATTAGCCTATGGTACCTTTATTTTATTTTTTTGAAACCATACCTAAAAATAAATTTTTGGCCATTAATCTTTTGTAGCTATTGATCATCAAAATGACAAAATATAGTGAAGGATAAAATAAGAGAACCTTACACATGCCAATTTCAATGGTGAAAATTGATTTATTAGCACAGAGGCAATTTAGATGATCAAAACTAAAGAAAGACGGATGCAAAATGAGTAGGAATCTAAACTAGTATTTGCGAACAAATCAACGATTTATTTTCATTATCCCATTCTTGTTCATTATACCCTTGTTTTTTTCCACTTTCCTGCATCAAAGACTCTCTCTTATTTTTAGTTATATTTTTCCGCTTATGATTCATATCTTCACTATTTCTTCCAAAGTAATTTTCTCACCCTAAAAGCTTCAAATGGGGACAGAAAACCTGTGTGGTATTGAAAAAAAAAAGAAAAATTGAAGGTGTGATTGGCATGATACTATATGTACACACATGACATGACATGTTGATTGTTGGTTTGAATCATTCAAACGTTAGCACTTTCTGGCATGTGGCAAAAACATATATTGATGATGATTCCCAGTGATGAGACATCTTGTCCACCTGTGAATGTTTCTTTGTGCATGGGAATAGCTCTGTCTTCATTTATCCCAATTTCATTCTTCGGTGTGGATAAACCATCTCGGTTGATCAGCTGTTTTGATAGATATAAAAATATGAAAAGCCCAACAACATGGATTTTAACTCTTGAGAGATGAATTTCTCAATTAAAGGTGTGCCAATGAAATCTGACAAGCCCAGATCCAGACCAAGCCTAGGCCTAATCCATAGGTTGAGCCCAAATCATCAAAAGGTAGGTTAGGCTTAGCTCATGGCCTTAGTCCATCTAAAGCCCAAGAGTCCATGAAGAGTCAACGCACGTGAGAGAACAATCATCTGGATAACCATTACTCCAAGATAATGCCCATTCCCAAATGTAGCTATCCTCCTCGATAAATTAGTAACTTGACTTTTACGTCACTGCCTCAGTTAGGACTTTGTGCCTATAAATTGTAAATCCATTGCAAAGGGGGCACACATTTCAACTTGAGCATACTCTTACTCTCACTCTATCCTATTACCTTGTACTCTCTTATTAATAGAGTTTTCTAACCACCATTGTCGCCTTCAGTGGTTAAGTCACCCAGAACCAACCACCTAATATTTGTCTTTTATTATTAATTACTTCATTAATTACTTTACACCACACACTCGATTGATTTAATTGTTCATAGTCACCTTTGTGCATCATTAGTTCGGTGTCATCTGTGGGAATCGATTTGATTCTTACCCTAGATTCTTCCTACTTTCAATGGCAATCAAAACCATACCCATGAACCACCAAGCGGAAGATGACTTGCCTTGTCACGACGAGGTCCCGCCACCATCGGCGAACCCCCGTCCCCAGAAACTATGCAACAACTGGTTTACCAAAATCAACAGATCCTCAAGCTGATGCTTGCTAGAGTCTTTAAGGAGCCGCCTCCTAATATCAAGAAGGAGGAAGGGCACCCCAAGCACTTCACTAGGCACCTCCTACTACCCCGCTTTACAGGCCTATTCCTTCCCATGTTGGTGACCCTTTTTCCTAACAAGATGAGGGAAAAACTCAACTAGGGGACCAAGAAAGCTACACGAACAACCCCACTCATGATATCCCTAACCACTCGGACAATAAAATCAAGGAGGTATAAAACCAACTCGCTGACATTTACAACGACATGAAGGCGCGAGGGCCTGAAACGATCGACTACATTGTGAGGCATACCAACATGCCCTTCGTGCCTGATATTGCCAACTACCTTTTTACCCCAAAGTTTAAGATGCCAACCGTGGAAGCTTTTGATGGCTCCAAAGATTCGTTGGGCCATCTTGACACCTATAAATCCTTGATTCAGCTATACAACATACCAGATGAGATTATGTATAAGGCTTTTCCAACCACTCTCAAGGGATCTGCTCGTTAGTGGTTCACCAAGCTTACCCCTGCTTCCATTGACTCTTTTATTGAACTAAATAAGTCATTCATCTCACACTTCATTAGGGGATTTTGACACCAAAAGCATACCACCCATCTGTTCAGCATTAAGTAGGACTGGGGCAAAAGGCTAAGGAGTTACCTCACTCGTTTTAACAAAGAAGTCCTCTGGATTGAAGAACCAGATGACAAAGTCGTCATGGCGGCCTTCACAGAAGGCATGTGCTCATCTAATCATACATTTTTAGTCTTGAAGTACCCACCAAAGAATTTGCTAGAATTACTGTCAAAAGTTCGANTATGACAAAGTCGTCATGGCGGCCTTCACAGAAGGCATGTGCTCATCTAATCATATGTTTTTAGTCTTGAAGTACCCACCAAAGAATTTGCTAGAATTACTGTCAAAAGTTCGAAAATAAATTAACACTGAGAATGTCACCAAAGTAAGGCGATCTGAGTCCTCACATAGAGGAGAATACGAAAAGTAGACACGTGAAAACTCTATTTCTCCACTAATTTGTTGTTAAAATTCAAATTTAATGAAAAATAAGTGTTTTTAGGGAAATTTAGTTCCCAAACAGCCATAGGTGGTTTGATTTTGGTAAATCTCAGGAAAATACCCGGATTAAAAAAAAATTCGCCTCAAACGGACAACTAAGCCTAAAGTTATGGTCGTTCAAAATTTTATCATTTCTTCATGATTTCAAATACTCCACCCAACGCCCAATGTCTAGGCGCCCTATGTCGTGGGTCCCATCCTCGCGCCTTCCCTGTCGTCACCTAGGTTCATCTCCATGGCACCACCCAAGTCTTTCTCCCCTTCCAAGGCACCACTCGCTAAAGCATCTCTATCTCCTCGCATAGAAACATCCATCCCTCTCTTCATCCTTTCTCTACTACTTGTGAAAGGAAGAAAAAGAATGACACTGCCCTAACTCTAATCAGGAAAGAGGGGTTTTGAAAGAAAATAATGAATATGAGCAGCTCACTCTTGCGTCTATATATAACCCTCTAAAACCCTAAGCTGGTTACCCTAAAAGAAAAATGGGGTTTCTAATGTAAAGGAATGGAGTTTTTCAAATCCAATTAGAGACTCAACAGAGGAATTTGTTTGCTAGCACAATGGGTGTCCAGCAATGGCACTACCAAATTAAGAAATAAGCTTCGACAATGAAATGGAGAGGAGAGCTGAAGATAAGAAGTAGCCGTGTGGAACAAGATACCTTGGTCTACATAAATGAAGGAGCTTACTCATGCCCTCAACCCCCTATCACTACTAGGGCTTGGGGCATAGGGGCAAATGATGAGCCTAGATCCAGACCAAGCTAGGACCCAGTTCATGGGTTAAGCCCAAATCATCAAAACACAGGCCAAGTTTAGCTCTTGACCTCAGTTCAATTCAAAGTCCAAGAGTCTAGGAAGAGTCAATGCATGTGGGAGAGTAATCATCGGGATAGTCATTACTCTAAGATAATGTTCATCCCCAATTGTAACTATCTTCCCCAATAAATTAGTAGTTTGACCTTCACGTCATGGCCTTAGTTAGGGTTCTGTATTTATAAATTGTTATTCCCTTGCACGGTGGACACACATTTCAACTTGAGCATACTCTTGCTCTCTGTCTCTCTCTCTCACTCCTACCATCTTGTACTATCTCATTAATAGAGTTCTTCGATCACCATTGCCACTTTTAGTGGTTAGGTCAACTAGATCTAACACTCAATTTTTGTCTCTTATTATTAATTGATTAATTAATTGTTTTATACCACATACTCGACTAATTTAATCGTGCATAGTTAATTTTGTGTATCATCAAAATCCACAAAATAGGGCGATTTGTATGAGAAGCAAGAACCAAGAAGCAAGATTTGTTAGAAAAAAAAAAAGGTTTTTTAAGCATCCTCTTGGATAATGACAACATAAGGTTGGATGTGTTACCTTCCGCACACCACCTGATCAACCAGTATTTTATTGGACGAGTTGAATTTGAAACCACAAGTCAACAAATCCTAAAAGTCTTCTCATAGTGCACAGCTACCCGAGGGAGTAGAATTAAGCTTTTATGTTTTTTTTTTCAAACCATAAATCTGATTTGCCTTATATGAAATACCAACTTCAATAAATTTACTTAATAATATTGTTGGCTATCTGAAAGTACTAAAATCAGGGATTTAGGATTTGACTTTGTGAGTTTTCATCTTTTGGTGGGAAGAAATGTATTAGTTGATCATATTATTCAGATATTAGGGTCTTAGATTTATCGTCTATGAAACACGTATATTGATACAAAATATTGGTATAATACGATACAGATACGATGATACGATAAAATTTAAAAAATAAAGATATGGGTAGCACCAGGATACGACTATAATAAAATATATTTAATATTTTTATTATTTTTAACCTACTTACCACTTATATATTTTGGTAATTCTTTAACATATAATAAGAAAAATTAGTAAATTTTTAAAGTTTTAAAAAAATATATATCGTATCGCTGTGGTATATTTACAAATTAAAGTGACTAATTAAAGAAATTAAAACTAATATTTACTCAGTATTTAAAAGTAATTTTTGTTAAGATTATAATGTAATAACTTTACTATATGGTCTTTTGACATGTAATTGTAGATAATACTTAAAAAATACTCATATACCTTTGAATTAATATAAAATTTTTATTAATGTATTGTATGATATGTGAATTCAAAAAAAGATGTTAAAAATTTAACTAAAAAATTATATATATTGTTCTATAATAAAAATATCCGTGAAGTATCATAATATTTAATTATTATTAGATACGTAGAAGGTATATCTAATACGTATCATCGAGTATTCAATGAATATCATATTCGATATGATATTTGATATAAATATATTAATTTCAACGAAATATTCGTAGTAGATAATTTATTGTCAAGAGATAAGTCACGAGAGAGAGACCCTCTGAAATAGGCTACCAAAAAGCAAAGACGAGAAGACATTGGACCCATAAATTCTTGGACCTACTTCTACCGGAAAGTGACAGTTACGCCTCCCATCCATCTTGACACCCTAGAAATTGGTGTTTGTTTACGATAATCCAACTAAATGGATCCCATTCCTGGGTGTCGTTTTCACCTCAGCAATTCAAACAATGGCATTACTCATTGAGCAATTAATGCCTCACGAGCTAATCACTGTGACACCGACACTCTAGAGCATGCACTAGTTTTGAGACTTAGGTTCGTGTGAAAATTCTATACAGACTAGTTTGACTCAGGGCCGGCTCAACCGAGAAGAAAAAAAAGCGTGGACGTTATGCCTAATTATAAAAAAGGTCTCATATTTTATATGTTCATAATATAGTTAAGGCTTAAACTCTAAATTCATAATATTCTAAGTTACTACTTAAAGAATCTTATAAAACTTAAGTGCAATAGGAAAATTATATGTTAAATGGTCTAAAATCCATCTATAAATCAACCCACAAATTCAAGATACATATCTTTTTCCATCCTAATGTTTCATAAAATTTATATCTTCAAACCCACCTAAAAATAGCCCACTTAATTTTGTTGACAAGAGTAATAATTTAACTTTGGTCGATAGAGAATCAAAATATCAAATTTTATTTTTTTTAAAGTAACACTGATAAATTAAATTTTATTGTCGTTTCATATTTTTAGGGCTNACAATTAATGCCTCACGAGCTAATCACTGTGACACCGACACTCTAGAGCATGCACTAGTTTTGAGACTCAGGTTCATGTGAAAATTCTATACAGACTAGTTTGACTCAGGGCCGGCTCAACCGAGAAGAAAAAAAAGCGCGGACGTTAGGCCCTAATTATAAAAAAGGTCTCATATTTTATATGTTCATAATATAGTTAAGGCTTAAACTCTAAATTCATAATATTCTAAGTTACTACTTAAAGAATTTTATAAAACTTAAGTGCAATAGGAAAATTATATGTTAAATGGTCTAAAATNGCAATTAATGCCTCACGAGCTAATCACTGTGACACCGACACTCTAGAGCATGCACTAGTTTTGAGACTTAGGTTCGTGTGAAAATTCTATACAGACTAGTTTGACTCAGGGCCGGCTCAACCGAGAAGAAAAAAAAGCGTGGACGTTATGCCTAATTATAAAAAAGGTCTCATATTTTATATGTTCATAATATAGTTAAGGCTTAAACTCTAAATTCATAATATTCTAAGTTACTACTTAAAGAATCTTATAAAACTTAAGTGCAATAGGAAAATTATATGTTAAATGGTCTAAAATCCATCTATAAATCAACCCACAAATTCAAGATACATATCTTTCTCCTTCCTAATGTTTCATAAAATTTATATCTTCAAACCCACCTAAAAATAGCCCACTTAATTTTGTTGGCAAGAGTAATAATTTAACTTTGGTCGATAGAGAATCAAAATATCAAATTTTAATTTTTTTAAAGTAACATTGATAAATTAAATTTTATTGTCGTTTCATATTTTTAGGGCTTTTGTTTAAATTCAAGCTTTATTATTATTATTATTATTATTATAAATCCTTTATTATCACATGTATTTATTTTGATTATATATTATAAACAACTAGCCAGATATAAAAACTTCAAAATAAGAAAAATTAAAAAATCATTTGTAACTCAAAAAAAATCTTTTGATAAATTTGTTACATGTATCAAAGAAAAAGATATGTTTGTAATTGGTAATATATGATAGCAAAATTTGAGAATACAATAATTTGATTAAGAATGTGTATTTTAATAAGTGAGAATTATTTTTTTCTAAAACAATTTTAAAAAAAACAAAACAAAACAAAAGACCTTATTCAGATTTGCCGCTTTAGGCCTCAATATGTGTCGGGTCGCCCCTGGTTTGACTTGAACCCTTGGGGGGTGTTTTGGGCGCCAAATAAAGGCAGATACCAATACCAAGGGGGATTGGACTAAAAAAATCCAAGGGACCTACTTATTCTTTATTTGGCAAGAGAATTGAGGAAAGGATATTCGTTGCCTTCAAAAAATTGGACCGTATGTTTTGTAGACACATATCCCCTATGAAGCGGATTTTTAGATCTCACCTGAAGTTTGGGATTGCTAGAGAAGCCAACAGGATATCTACATATTTACCTAAATACCCTTGTACAATAGAAAACTAGGGTTTTTATTCCCTTATTTCCATCGTCACCTCACAGGTCCCCCCTCATAAGTGAACGATGCTCACCCACTGGTCCCCCCTCACAAGTGAACGGCGCTCACCTGTCGGTCCCCCCTCACAAGCGAAGGTATGCCTCTCTCTCTCTCTCTCTCTCTCTTCGAGCTTTGTAGCCATGGATAGAAACCAAAAAAAAATCTAGAAAATCCAGTCTATATAAATCGAAGCCTGAAGCACCCATTGACGATAACGAAATCTGAATCACGTCAGAGGTACTGGTTCTCACTCTCACTCTCACCCCAGTAATGGTGCTACTGGTTTGNTTTGTAGCCATGGATAGAAACCAAAAAAAAATCTAAAAAATCCAGTCTATATAAATCGAAGCCTGAAGCACCCATTGACGATAACGAAATCTGAATCACGTCAGAGGTACTGGTTCTCACTCTCACTCTCACCCCAGTAATGGTGCTACTGGTTTGCAACCCCCTAATTTGTTTGTGTATTTGAACTAACATATACTCTTATATTTATGTATGTCTGAATTCTTCGATGTTTGATGGTCTTGGTAAATATTTTTTAACTTGATTATGAAATTGGTGAAGCTGTTGGATTACCTAAATACCCCTGTTCTTAACAATTAATGCAAAAGCTATATTAGATATTCACTGTGTTTTTATTTCGCATTTTGTTCTAATCAACATTCATAAAAGTATAGGGAAAGATTAATATNGAGAAAATGTTGATTATGGAATTAGTGAAGCTGGTGGATTACCTAAATACCCCTGTTCTTAACAATTAATGCAAAAGCTATATTAGATATTCACTGTGTTTTTATTTCGCATTTTGTTCTAATCAACATTCATAAAAGTATAGGGAAAGATTAATATCATACATTGTTTAGCATATTGTTTATAAATATGTTTAAGAACCAGCCTTTTACAACAAATCTGGGTTTATATTTTCTTGTGCTTGAGTAATCTTCAAATTTTTTGCATATAGTATCATGTGTTATGAGTCATCCGTGAGTTTTGTTAATGGGTTGTATTTGGTTGAGGATGTAACTAGAATCACATTTAACAATTTTCATGTGGAAGTTGAAATAAAGAAAATGACATATGAAATTTGGTTCAGGGGAATATCGTTGTGCAATGTTATGGATTTTTAAAAGGGTTTATGGTTCATGTATTTGTTGGAATCAGAGTCGTTGGTGTTGGTTAATTCTGTTATGGGGAGGTGTGAATGTGCATGGACTGTTTTGGATTTTTTGAGACAGATCAAGAGCCTATTGAGCCTATCTGTTTATGAGTTAGAACATGTTTATAGGGAAGCTAATATAGTTGCTGATAAGCTGGCAAATCAAGCAGTGCAAGATAGATTTTCAACTGATTTTTTCAGCTGCTCTTAATCTGCCAAGTGTTGTGCAGCTAGTTCTGCTGCAAGATTCAACACTACTGCCTGTTCTTCGCCAGAAGAGGATACTGGTGTATGATGATAAAGGATGATGACTGGGGAGCTGGTTTCGATTGTCTTTTGGTTCTGGGCAGTGGAGGCTGGTTNAATCTGCCAAGTGTTGTGCAGCTAGTTCTGCTGCAAGATTCAACACTACTGCCTGTTATTCGCCAGAAGAGGATACTGGTGTATGATGATAAAGGTTGATGACTGGGGAGCTGGTTTCGATTGTCTTTTGGTTCTGGGCAGTGGAGGCTGGTTTGTGATTCTAAGGAGACTGGTTTTTTAATTTTTTTTTTGTTTTGAAGGATTAAAGCCTTCAAACAAGATGGCTTTCCTCTGTCTTTTTCTAGGATCTGTGTAGCTGTTGTTGCTGAACAGCAATGAATGGAGGTGCTCAGAAGGAATATTGTCTTTTTTGATTCTTTGTAATGTGAACTGAATAATTTGCTTCTTGTGTTTTTTTTTTTTTGAAAAATGAAATAAATTTTGATTTCTTTAAAAAAAAATGTTAATGTTTATGCAATTTTGGATCATGCATTCGCTTGTCATATTTTTTGTTAATTAATTTCAGTATAATATTTTGGGTGGGTCAAATATATTTGTGGTCGCTTTTTTATAACTTGTTTACAATGAACGTAAAAATTTTGATTTTTCATGNGTTTATGCAATTTTGGCTCTTGCATTCGCTTGTCATATTTTTTGTTAATTAATTTCAGTATAATATTTTGGGTGGGTCAAATATATTTGTGGTCGCTTTTTTATAACTTGTTTACAATGAACGTAAAAATTTTGATTTTTCATGGTAGCTAACTAGGCATATCTTTTCAATTCAATATTAAAGTGATAATCAAGAATTTTTTAAGCCAAATATGAGATAGGTTTGAATAGGATTAAGGGTAAGATGGTAAATTAATGTTAAAGTTATGAGATGTGGCAAAAAAAAATTGGTTTGTCCATGGAGCCCACAAAATTATAAATTACTATCCAAATCTAGGATTGGATAAAATTATTTGTTTTTATCCAACATTATATCCAAGTTATTAGTTTTTATCCAACATTATATCCAACATTATATCCAGTTCAATCCACCGTTGCATTGCCAAACACCCCCTTGGAGAAATAGGTTAAAGTTAGTCACGACTAGTGTTATATATAGCATTGTGGTATCTCCTTCGATCTGCTTCTCGAATGAATAAGGATTGAGCACCATTACCATTACCATTTGATTAGACAGTGTTCGGAGNAGAATTTCATTGGATTGATTTGAAATTTAAATCCAAACCAGTTCAATCCACCGTTGCATTGCCAAACACCCCCTTGGAGAAATAGTTTAAAGTTAGTCACGACTAGTGTTATATATAGCATTGTGGTATCTCCTTCGATCTGCTTCTGGAATGAATAAGGATTGAGCACCATTACCATTACCATTTGATTAGACAGTGTTCGGAGATGGCAAAATTGTAGGTTGGACTTGGTAATGCGTCACAACTCACACGACATCGTTTTCCAATTCCTGGGCTTTTAGTAGCATTTGAGTGACAACGTTGTTGTCGCGAGTGAACTAGAGTACATGCTATTATGCTAACTCATAAAATACAGACGATTTTTCTTGACAACTTTCATAGATGAATGAAACGCTTGAAAGTCGCCGAGGAATTGGGAAGGGAGAAGGGGAGAATCATACACATTTGTACTGTACAATCAGAGAGAGATACCTATGAATCTACCTGTCGGTCATCGTCTCGAATTCATCGCCATTGTAAAAAGGACGCGGCAAACGAGGGTCCCCTTCTGTCTCGAAAAAATAAAGCCTTTTTTTTTTAAATAAATGGGAAGCAATTTTTTTTTCGGTGAAAGTGTGAAGCATTTGAATGTATAATATTCTCTTCGTTTTTAAATATTTGTCGTTTAATGTTTTTACACAGGGATTAAAGAAGCTATTAAATAACTCTAATATGAGTAAAAAATAATTACACAAGAATAAAATAATCTTATTCAATACGTATTGGGAATAAAAGGAATATGAAAGACACTTAACCTNATAAAATAATCTTATTCAATACATATTGGGAATGAAAGGAATATGAAAGACACTTAACCTTCACCTAATCTGATGCATTAAAAAGTTAAAGGTAAATTTGAAAGAAAAAATATTAATTATGTTTTAGTTTCATTAAATGACAGATATTATAGAGCAAAAAAAATTATATAAAACGATAAATATTTAAAAACAGAAAAAATAACAATAAATAATAAATGAAGTTTCTAGTTTTGAACATCAGGGAGCTGAATAACTCAACCACTCCTCTGACTCATTTGTCTGGCCTCATTAAAGTTTGGGTGGATTGATACCTTTTTGATTACAAGTTAATCATGATTTACTCAAATAATAAATTAGATGAATAAATTAAATCAAAAAAATATTATTAAATAGAGAGAGAAGGTACATGAGGTCTTTTTAATAGGAAAAAAATATTTTTATCAAATGAGATGGCAATTTCAAATTACTCCTTTATCCGCCAAATGCTAATCAAAATAATTTTTAATTGGATCCAAAGTTGTTAACTCCTTTCATAAAAATATTTTTTGATAAAAATTTTGGTAAGGCTGATATTACTCTTTTTCGAACCCAACTGGTAGGCCCGGTCACGGTCTGCCTATTGTTTTTGTCTTTTTACGTTGGGCTTTCGACCCTATTTACCTTATAACCCCCCAAAACAAATCATTCTCTTCATCATCACCATCTCTCATTTCCCCTTGAACAAAGGCGAGATTCTTGGGGATGAAGAGATAAGATGCAGCTAGAGAAACACACACACACTCACTCATAATCGATGAATAAAGAGTTGAAATGATCAAGAAAAGGAAGCTTCTCTTTTGAGGGGAATGTTGTCTGGCTCGAGGACTCTTGCTTAAACTTGATCAATTTTCTGTGTAGATCTCTATCTATTGATCTATTGCATACATACAATAATTTGATCGTGTGTTAGTGTTATCGGACCAGGCTTCATTCCCCCCAATTAATGCTTCCATCAGCCTTAGAAATTTGCAAATTTGCTTGGTAGGGGGGTGAGAGTTTCACAATTTTTATTCAATTTTTGTTTTGTGTTCCCTCTTATCTTTTCTTGTCCTTTTTGGCTTTGTCTTCCGTTGTTAGTTAGGCACAGATTGGTGTAATGATGAAGAANCAGATATTATAGAGCAAAAAAAATTATGTAAAACGACAGATATTTAAAAATAGAAAAAATAATAATAAATAATAAATGAAGTTTCTAGTTTTGAACATCGGGGAGCTGAATAACTCAACCACTCCTCTGACTCATTTGTCTGGCCTCATTAAAGTTTGGGTGGATTGATACCTTTTTGATTACAAGTTAATCATGATTTACTCAAATAATAAATTAGATGAATAAATTAAATCAAAAAAATATTATTAAATAGAGAGAGAAGGTACATGAGGTCTTTTTAATAGGAAAAAAATATTTTTATCAAATGAGATGGCAATTTCAAATTACTCCTTTATCCGCCAAATGCTAATCAAAATAATTTTTAATTGGATCCAAAGTTGTTAACTCCTTTCATAAAAATATTTTTTGATAAAAATTTTGGTAAGGCTGATATTACTCTTTTTCGAACCCAACTGGTAGGCCCGGTCACGGTCTGCCTATTGTTTTTGTCTTTTTACGTTGGGCTTTCGACCCTATTTACCTTATAACCCCCCAAAACAAATCATTCTCTTCATCATCACCATCTCTCATTTCCCCTTGAACAAAGGCGAGATTCTTGGGGATGAAGAGATAAGATGCAGCTAGAGAAACACACACACACTCACTCATAATCGATGAATAAAGAGTTGAAATGATCAAGAAAAGGAAGCTTCTCTTTTGAGGGGAATGTTGTCTGGCTCGAGGACTCTTGCTTAAACTTGATCAATTTTCTGTGTAGATCTCTATCTATTGATCTATTGCATACATACAATAATTTGATCGTGTGTTAGTGTTATCGGACCAGGCTTCATTCCCCCCAATTAATGCTTCCATCAGCCTTAGAAATTTGCAAATTTGCTTGGTAGGAGGGTGAGAGTTTCACAATTTTTATTCAATTTTTGTTTTGTGTTCCCTCCTATCTTTTCTTGTCCTTTTTGGCTTTGTCTTCCGTTGTTAGTTAGGCACAGATTGGTGTAATGATGAAGAATCTTGACTTTAAGCGTTCAATTTTTCTGAAAAAGTTTCATCATTACCCTCGTTTATTCCCTGTTTTCTATCAGGTTATGATGTTTTTTGTCTCAGTGAAGAACTTTTTTGGACCTTCATTTCACAGATCTCGCTCATGATTACTCTACCATCTGATCTCGCTGTTCGTGCAAGATTCAGATGTGGCTTCAAAATTTAACAAGAGAACCCTATGGCTGCTTGAGGTGGATTTGGGCAATCTCTCTCTCTCTCACACAGAGATGTGTGTGTTAAATAAACTAAAAGTTGTCTGAGTCACCATGAACAGGCAGATCTTAGCCTTCAGAATTTTATTTTCAGCAATTAATTTTACAGGTTTATGTAATTCCTAGTTTGATCTATTTGGTGATTTCGTTCAACATATGTAAAATTTAGATATATTTCAACCATGCCTTTGTTTTGTTTTGTTTTGTTTTGTGGGGGGTTTGCTAAATACCACTAGTCTGTTGTTATACCAATAATTGGTTGTATATTCAATGTAATATTCGAATAATCTGTCGCATGGCTGAGAGACAACATGATCTGCCGCTCCGCTATATTTGTGTGGGTGGGAGTGGGGGTGGGGGAGAGAGAGAGAGAGAGAACTTGCCTTGGCTTCATGATTAAGAACACTTGTCTGAAACCCTAATGTTATGACGTTAAATGTTAAAAGAGGCTAACCCTATTTTTTATTGAAATTTATATGAAAAATAAGATGTTTACACATGACTTAGTTGAGTATGAATTGCTGAAGGGTTCCTCTTATGACCTTTTCTCCATTTGTGCCCAATGTGGTTGGATTATGCATATAACCGATCGAACTAGTTTGAACTATATGGATCCATATTATATATATGTTTGTTTTCAATGGTAGGTGATTTATTGAACTGCTCAGCTTGGATTCTGAGTCTTAAACAAGGTGCATTTTGCAGGTAAACCTTCTGGGTGCATCACATTCTTCAACAACAGTTTGAAGCTGCAAGGTGCTTCCTGGGTGTGTATTATTGCTTGAGCACGGATTAGTAACTAGTATACTGTTTGTGTTTCCTACCTTTCCGGTCCCTTTCTTTATGTTTTTGGGGTGCATTCCTTTGTTGTCCTTGTTTTGCTTTTGAATATGAGAATCTCTATTTTCATTATAATACGTACGCAAAGAACCTAATTTGAGAATTAATTGTTCTTTGATTTACAGTGAAGCCATCTAATATTTAGACACTCTATTAATTCAGTTGCAGCAGTGCATGAGCTCGTCTAATTAACTTCTCAAATTAAATTTTATGACATTACTCTCACTGATGAATATGATGGAAATGCCTGATTGGAAACATGAGCAATGCTTTTTGGTCTTCCTTTATGAACTTAATCTACTGACATACTCAATCAAGTGTCATTGAATTGACAGTGAGTTTTAACACTAGTGGAAATCTCCTACCAATCAAAAGGATGTGATGAACTATGCCACTAAATTGGGCTGGTAAATTAGATCTAAAAAATATTATTTGCTGAAAAGATATGTAAGGGGAAGGAAGGCAATATAAGCCTCTTGGACCTAAAAACTACCAGTGTGATGACTCTCTTGCTCGAATGGGTTTTATGTAAGCATCGACCCTCTCTTTCTCTGGCGCTCTGGGGAGTGGGGACAGTCATGGATGGGCAACGTTAGGAGCAATATGAGCCATGGTTTTCTCTCCATGCCTTCTTAAAGAAAGCTGGGGAGATGAGACGACTGTCATAAATGGGCAACGATATATATGCATACTATTAATAAAGGAGATGAGAGATGTAATGTCCTCTCCATCTATTAAGCAGGTAATTAAAATTTACAGTTCATAGGGTAGAGTTTAACTTCTTAGATTTATCTATTTTAATTCCTTTCTTCTCCCATAACTTGTAATTTTTTTTTTTCTGTCTGCAGATGGATACGTTGTGTACACGGACNTCTTAAAATTTTCACATTTAACTTCTTAGATTTATCTATTTTAATTCCTTTCTTCTCCCATAACTTGTAATTTTTTTTTTCTGTCTGCACATGGATACGTTGTGTACACGGACTCCTACTAGATGGAAGGATTGAATGTAGAGTATACGGCCTGAATCTAGGTGATTTATGTCTGTCAAAAAAATGCTTATAAACAGTTTTTGTATTCCACTTTGAATAATGGACAATTGACTTGTGCAGCATAATCTATCATTTTCGAACCTTAATTATTAGAGTTGATCAGGACTTCAAGTCTATGAAAGCTGCCAGAGATCGTAGCTAAGAAACTAAAGTACTAGTGTTACTTACTTTACATACAGTTTTGCTTCAGAGATAGCAAAAGAATGCAATTCTCTCTCTCTCTCTCTCTCTCTCTCTCTCTCTCTCTCTTTCTGATACACACACATTTGCTTCCTTTCTGTTTTCCATTTTACCGTCATCACATATAAGCTTTCGCAACTNGATATACACACATTTGCTTCCTTTCTGTTTTCCATTTTACCGTCATCACATATAAGCTTTCGCAACTATCAATAGTGACTAGTAGGGTACTGCGTTTTGGCAATTGAATATTTTTGACTTTTCAAAATGTGAGAGGCCGACCGGGGAACCCTCGTTGCTTGTGTTTTCTGAAATTTTCCACACTTTAAGAGAGAGAGAGAGAGAGAGGGAGAGAGAATCTTATGTTTCAGGGATTGCTTGGGCACTAAAGACCCTTTATATTACATTTTTTTTTATTTAATAATGGTGAATGACCAATCTATCATTCACTTAAATAGAGAACACTATTCATAAGTGGGTTCCTCACCCATATGATGAATAATATACCACTGAATGAAATTGAGTGAGAATATAATAAATAGAATTTGAAGCCTGTTGTATCGAAGGTTGCAACTTTAACCAAAAGATTGTTTGAGGCAGTTCTTATGCTTTGCTTTGGTGCTTTCTGATGTTGTCAGTGTCCAAACGCAGGCATTAAAAGGCCCATTGCGATCTTTCACGGAAATTTAAAAGGTGTCGGCCTGGAACTCATGGGCCAGTTGAATTTTATCTGATTATTGAACTAGACAATGGCTCTTTATGTCTATGATTCATTTGCGTATAAAAATTTTCTTGGGTTTTTTTGGTGTGATTATTTTTTTTAGATTTATTTGAGACGAAGTGTATGAATAAGTATTTTACTCTATTAAATTCAATTTTAATAAAATATTTTATAATTAGATACAAAATTCAAATGAATTTTGAATTTTTTTACTTACTTTCCCTTATTAAATTATGCATAATTTTTATTCTTTTACTCTTTCTCTTCCCCTATTTCTCACACCATTATTTCTCTCATTCTCTGCATTACTTTCTCACTCTCTCTCCCCTATTTCTTTTTATCTCTATCTCTCTCTGTTACCCTCTATTTCTCCCCTATTTTTTCCTCTCTCTCATTGATAATTTATTTTTCTTTTTAAATATGTAAATATTTGATTTTTTTCATCTCTTTCTCTCTTATTTTCTCTCTCTCTCCCTATTTTCTCTCACTGTTACTCTCTATCTCCCCTTATTATCTCTTCTCTTTTTATATCAATATTACAACAACACAATTATAGTTACACCAATTAGTTGCAATTGCCCTATAATATATCAAATAGTNTCTGATACACACACATTTGCTTCCTTTCTGTTTTCCATTTTACCGTCATCACATATAAGCTTTCGCAACTATCAATAGTGACTAGTAGGGTACTGCGTTTTGGCAATTGAATATTTTTGACTTTTCAAAATGTGAGAGGCCGACCGGGGAACCCTCGTTGCTTGTGTTTTCTGAAATTTTCCACACTTTAAGAGAGAGAGAGAGAGAGAGGGAGAGAGAATCTTATGTTTCAGGGATTGCTTGGGCACTAAAGACCCTTTATATTACATTTTTTTTTATTTAATAATGGTGAATGACCAATCTATCATTCACTTAAATAGAGACCACTATTCATAAGTGGGTTCCTCACCCATATGATGAATAATATACCACTGAATGAAATTGAGTGAGAATATAATAAATAGAATTTGAAGCCTGTTGTATCGAAGGTTGCAACTTTAACCAAAAGATTGTTTGAGGCAGTTCTTATGCTTTGCTTTGGTGCTTTCTGATGTTGTCAGTGTCCAAACGCAGGCATTAAAAGGCCCATTGCGATCTTTCACGGAAATTTAAAAGGTGTCGGCCTGGAACTCATGGGCCAGTTGAATTTTATCTGATTATTGAACTAGACAATGGCTCTTTATGTCTATGATTCATTTGCGTATAAAAATTTTCTTGGGTTTTTTTGGTGTGAATATTTTTTTTAGATTTATTTGAGACGAAGTGTATGAATAAGTATTTTACTCTATTAAATTTAATTTTAATAAAATATTTTATAATTAGATACAAAATTCAAATGAATTTTGAATTTTTTACTTACTTTCCCTTATTAAATTATGCATAATTTTTATTCTTTTACTCTTTCTCTCCCCCTATTTCTCACACCATTATTTCTCTCATTCTCTGCATTACTTTCTCACTCTCTCTCCCCTATTTCTTTTTATCTCTATCTCTCTTTGTTACCCTCTATTTCTCCCCTATTTTTTCCTCTCTCTCATTAATAATTTATTTTTCTTTTTAAATATGTAAAGATTTGATTTTTTTCATCTCTTTCTCTCTTATTTTTTCTCTCTCTCCCTATTTTCTCTCACTGTTACTCTCTATCTCCCCTTATTATCTCTTCTCTTTTTATATCAATATTACAACAACACAATTATAGTTACACCAATTAGTTGCAATTGCCCTATAATATATCAAATAGTTATACTAAACAGTTTTCATATAATACCAAATTTGGTATAATGGTAAACTCTTTTGTGTAATCATAAATCCAATTTGGTGTATATTATTGATGTAACTATGTCATGATACTAAATAGTGTAACTCTTTGATTTATGTGAAATACTAAATGACAAATTGGGTTGGTATTGATTTCGTGNTTATTTTTTTTAGATTTATTTGAGACGAAGTGTATGAATAAGTATTTTACTCTATTAAATTCAATTTTAATAAAATATTTTATAATTAGATACAAAATTCAAATGAATTTTGAATTTTTTTACTTACTTTCCCTTATTAAATTATGCATAATTTTTATTCTTTTACTCTTTCTCTTCCCCTATTTCTCACACCATTATTTCTCTCATTCTCTGCATTACTTTCTCACTCTCTCTCCCCTATTTCTTTTTATCTCTATCTCTCTCTGTTACCCTCTATTTCTCCCCTATTTTTTCCTCTCTCTCATTGATAATTTATTTTTCTTTTTAAATATGTAAATATTTGATTTTTTTCATCTCTTTCTCTCTTATTTTCTCTCTCTCTCCCTATTTTCTCTCACTGTTACTCTCTATCTCCCCTTATTATCTCTTCTCTTTTTATATCAATATTACAACAACACAATTATAGTTACACCAATTAGTTGCAATTGCCCTATAATATATCAAATAGTTATACTAAACAGTTTTCATATAATACCAAATTTGGTATAATGGTAAACTCTTTTGTGTAATCATAAATCTAATTTGGTGTATATTATTGATGTAACTATGTCATGATACTAAATAGTGCAACTCTTTGATTTATGTGAAATACTAAATGACAAATTGGGTTGGTATTGATTTCGTGTACTTGTTTGGTATTACTGTTTGGTTGATTAGAACATATCAGTAACTATTTAATGTATTATTAGGTGATTGTAATTAATTGGTGTAACTGATTAATTGTGTTATTGCAACATTGATATAAGGAGAGAAGGAGTATTGGTGAGAGAAAATAGGAGAGAAATAAAAAAAATCAAAATCAAAATCAAATCTTTACATATTTAAAAAGAAAATAAATTATCAATGGGGGAGAAAGAGAGAGAGAAAGAGAAAGAATAGGGATAGATAGAGATGAAAATAGAAAAGAAAGACTGAGAGAGTAATGGAGAGGGAGAGAAAGAGTAATGAATGACATTTTAGTCTTTTTTCAAAAAAATACATTTATGGCTAAATAAGTTTTATTAATGTAGTTTGGTTCAATTAAATTTAAATTTTTGTTCCGGCTTCCAAATTTCCCAATCTTCTTTATCTTTTTTTTTATTTTTACTTATCATATATATATACTACCAATTGCCCGTACCTGAAGGCACTATATAACAAAAAAATTACAAACAATTACCCACACCCGAAGATACTATATAACAAAATAATGGTCAATTAGTCAACTCAACATTCCAAAAGAATTAATTCGAAATTCTATAGATTTAACAACAACATCAAAAATCAAAATAAAATTCTAGTGATTCAACTATTAGCTTTATCCACCAAATTCTATGAAAATAGGGAAAAGACTCGCACTCAAAACTTATATGAATAGTAAAAATATCCCTTGAATTCACTAAATAAAACTAACAGATTCTAATATTGCAGTTCCTTGGTATTGCAAGCGTCAAGTAAAGTACAAAAGAACTAAAACACTAAATATGCAAATGCAAAAACATCTGAAAACTTATTTTAATGGATCATTTTTTCAATAGTTTACTGAACTTTATCTTTATTGAACTTTCTCTTCATCACTTTCCTGAATGTACTTGTGTCAACACATATGCGAAACTGAAAGTTGGGTGAATGTACAACAACCTAGTTTTGTAGAAAGAAATAAAAAAAAATCTTAGTTGAATATATTACTTATAAAAAAATATTGTTCACTAAAACAGTGTAAAGATTATGTTACCTTATTACGATATTCTCATCGGTGAAGTCACTTTATATTTATTTTTTTTATCTCTTTAGTCAATTCACACCAATCCTGACATTATTGAATGATAACATAAAATTAACGTGATTANAAGACTGAGAGAGTAATGGAGAGGGAGAGAAAGAGTAATGAATGACATTTTAGTCTTTTTTCAAAAAAATACATTTATGGCTAAATAAGTTTTATTAATGTAGTTTGGTTCAATTAAATTTAAATTTTTGTTCCGGCTTCCAAATTTCCCAATCTTCTTTATCTTTTTTTTTATTTTTACTTATCATATATATATACTACCAATTGCCCGTACCTGAAGGCACTATATAACAAAAAAATTACAAACAATTACCCACACCCGAAGATACTATATAACAAAATAATGGCCAATTAGTCAACTCAACATTCCAAAAGAATTAATTCGAAATTCTATAGATTTAACAACAACATCAAAAATCAAAATAAAATTCTAGTGATTCAACTATTAGCTTTATCCACCAAATTCTATGAAAATAGGGAAAAGACTCGCACTCAAAACTTATATGAATAGTAAAAATATCCCTTGAATTCACTAAATAAAACTAACAGATTCTAATATTGCAGTTCCTTGGTATTGCAAGCGTCAAGTAAAGTACAAAAGAACTAAAACACTAAATATGCAAATGCAAAAACATCTGAAAACTTATTTTAATGGATCATTTTTTCAATAGTTTACTGAACTTTATCTTTATTGAACTTTCTCTTCATCACTTTCCTGAATGTACTTGTGTCAACACATATGCGAAACTGAAAGTTGGGTGAATGTACAACAACCTAGTTTTGTAGAAAGAAATAAAAAAAAATCTTAGTTGAATATATTACTTATAAAAAAATATTGTTCACTAAAACAGTGTAAAGATTATGTTACCTTATTACGATATTCTCATCGGTGAAGTCACTTTATATTTATTTTTTTTATCTCTTTAGTCAATTCACACCAATCCTGACATTATTGAATGATAACATAAAATTAACGTGATTATATCATTTCATTCTCGACGTGCACGGTGTGCCACATGATGTTTTTATATATCATTATTGTTGGATATCTAAAACACTATTAAAAGAATCATTCATGCGAACATAAACAATTATATACCATTTATTTATGTGTTGAATTCAACCATTCATACCACTTGAAACTTTGTATCTTCTTTTCCTTTGCCAGAAGAACCTACCTTTTCTTTTCCTTTAGAGTTAGCAGTTGCCATAGCGGTTGCCTTTCTTTTTTCCCTTTAACAAAACAATATGGATAAATAAAAAATTATTATAGCTAAAAAAAACATAATGCCTATATCATTATATTTAAATTTGTTGTCACCCTTTCAAATATGTGAAAGTAGTCAAGTTCACATCATCACGAATCACTACGCCTATATTTTTTTTGTCAAAACAACTGGACCTACCAATTCAAAGAAATTTAAAGCTAAATTGAGCAATAAGATATAAGAAGTAATACATGAGTCATAACTCTATCGACTTACAGTATGATCTAGGCTATTATCCTCATCCATTTGTAAAAAAAAAGTTAAAAATTTATAATTAGTCAGGGATTATCACCTCTCATAAGATAGATATTATGAGAGGATGTGAAAAAAATCTATTACAAAAATATCACACATGGCCAAAAATGGTAATGTTATTCATGGAACACATGGAGGGTGGTTTCGATTGCACCGAGGTACCTTTAGCAAAATTGCCTTAAAAAAGATTACGTGGAGGATTTTTTCGAAGCATTGTCGGTAAAGACGATGACTCGAGGTCTCAAAATATAACAAAATAAAGAAAAGTCTCAATGTCACAATAAATATCTCAAACAACGAAATTAGTATAGTCAACATCACCACAGAAATAATAATTATAGCAATGCACAATTAACAATAAATCAGTTGCCCAAAATGTATCAAAGCACATTATTTATCATGTTTGATTTATGTATTTTATTGGTATGTTAGAAATTTCATAGGTTTATAGAACCTTTCCACGTTTTGTACAAAAAAAGAAAAGACATGAATTTGGAATTACTTCAATGTCATTAATGCCCATACCATGGAGAGTCTTAGCACAATTTCAAAGAAGCTGACATGGAGAGAGAGAGAGAGAGAGTNCAAAACAATATGGATAATTAAAAAATTATTATAGCTAAAAAAAACATAATGCCTATATCATTATATTTAAATTTGTTGTCACCCTTTCAGATATGTGAAAGTAGTCAAGTTCACATCATCACGAATCACAACGCCTATATTTTTTTTGTCAAAACAACTGGACCTACCAATTCAAAGAAATTTAAAGCTAAATTGAGCAATAAGATATAAGAAGTAATACATGAGTCATAACTCTATCGACTTACAGTATGATCTAGGCTATTATCCTCATCCATTTGTAAAAAAAAAGTTAAAAATTTATAATTAGTCAGGGATTATCACCTCTCATAAGATAGATATTATGAGAGGATGTGAAAAAAATCTATTACAAAAATATCACACATGGCCAAAAATGGTAATGTTATTCATGGAACACATGGAGGGTGGTTTCGATTGCACCGAGGTACCTTTAGCAAAATTGCCTTAAAAAAGATTACGTGGAGGATTTTTTCGAAGCATTGTCGGTAAAGACGATGACTCGAGGTCTCAAAATATAACAAAATAAAGAAAAGTCTCAATGTCACAATAAATATCTCAAACAACGAAATTAGTATAGTCAACATCACCACAGAAATAATAATTATAGCAATGCACAATTAACAATAAATCAGTTGCCCAAAATGTATCAAAGCACATTATTTATCATGTTTGATTTATGTATTTTATTGGTATGTTAGAAATTTCATAGGTTTATAGAACCTTTCCACGTTTTGTACAAAAAAAGAAAAGACATGAATTTGGAATTACTTCAATGTCATTAATGCCCATACCATGGAGAGTCTTAGCACAATTTCAAAGAAGCTGACATGGAGAGAGAGAGAGAGAGAGTTCATGATGTACAAAACTATTATAACCATAGCTAAACAAAATAAAAGATTGAGCAAAATTCGATGAACGAAATAAAAATATTACATAAATGCACCTAAACAAAATAAAATATTGAGTAGAACTTAATGAATAGTGTCAAATTTTAATATTAACAATATAACCAATGACAAAATTATGAATACTGATTATTTGGGTAACTCAAATATCAAACCATATAACCAATGCCAAAAAAATTAAATCTTATATTAAAATTCAAAACAAAAAACACCTTGCACTTGAATAAATAAATACTTTAGGGAATGAGATAGTAGCGTGAATTTGGGTGTGAGTGAAAGAGGTGTGTATGCATGCGTTAATTGAGTGTGATAGAGAAAGAGATACAGAGAAAATTAGAGAAAGAGTCTACAGTCAGGATTTGCTTGATTTTAAGAAAAGATTTGGAGAAATTAAATATAGGAATACTAATTTTGGTAACTAAATTTTTTGAGTATGAAAATTTTTTGAAAAGCTAATGTGGTATGTCGTATCGAAATAATCTCAGACATCAATAGCTTGAGATAGTTTGGGATAACGTTGTCCGTCAAATTATGCCTTTTTTTATTAGCAAATGATCTGGGTCACTCTTTGTCTCTTGAATTCAANGAGAGAAAGAGATACAGAGAAAATTAGAGAAAGAGTCTACAGTCAGGATTTGCTTGATTTTAAGAAAAGATTTGGAAAAATTAAATTTTGGAATACTAATTTTGGTAACTAAATTTTTTGAGTATGAAATTTTTTTGAAAAGCTAATGTGGTATGTCGTATCGAAATAATCTCAGACAACAATAGCTTGAGATAGTTTGGGATAACGTCGTCCGTCAGATTATGCCTTTTTTTATTAGCAAATGATCTGGGTCACTCTTTGTCTCTTGAATTCAAAATCGTTCTACTTTATTATATAAATATAGTTTCTTTTTGAACTAGAAATATATATTTAATTTTTTTTTCAATTCAACTGGCAGAGATGTCCGAACCAATTTACATACATTTTGACTATTTCTTTTCTCAATTCGATCAAAGACAGGTCATTCACACCAAGGGATAAGTGCAGTATGTTTTTGATGGATAATTCTATATGCACCAAATTAACTATAGTCGTTGGATCAATGATGNATAGTTTCTTTTTGAACTAGAAATATATATTTAATTTTTTTTTCAATTCAACTGGCAGAGATGTCCGAACCAACTTACATACATTTTGACTAATTCTTTTCTCAATTCGATCAAAGACAGGTCATTCACACCAAGGGATAAGTGCAGTATTTTTTTGATGGATAATTCTATATGCACCAAATTAACTATAGTCGTTGGATCAATGATGAAACCCACTGATCCAACGACTATAAGTGATTTGGTGTAAATTTTAATGTACATTTTCTTGTACACATAACGTTGCTATTTTTTGTTTTGACTACTCTCACCATAATTTACCCTAAATATAACCAATAATTGAATTAGGGTCAAACGATTTCCCAGTTTAAAGGACAAAGGCGAATGCAACTCCAACCAAATTAGGGAATCAAACGTCACTAGCTGCTTTTAAAACGATTTCCTATAATTTGCTTTTTTGTTTTTTCAAAGGTAATATTTCATTCTCCCACTTTGGATGGTTTTTCAGTTCGCCACTTCATTGAATTGCATCTTCCAAGCACCCCGCCACTAAGAAACATGGTTTAGTGGGTTTTTGACTATCATTTGAATATTTGATTCTGTTCCGAATTGAAAGCTGCCATTCAACCAGCTGTTGCTAAAAATCATTTTGATCTCAAAAATATAGTAAGTTCAATGTTTCACATGCATAAAGT
>CAUOFW020004736.1:222456-246429 GCA_963454935.2 Ilex paraguariensis
GAGAGAGAGAGAGAGAGAGAGAGAGAGAGAGAGAGAGAGAGAGAGAGAGAGAGAGAGAGAGTTCATGATGTACAAAACTATTATAACCATAGCTAAACAAAATAAAAGATTGAGCAAAATTCGATGAACGAAATAAAAATATTACATAAATGCACCTAAACAAAATAAAATATTGAGTAGAACTTAATGAATAGTGTCAAATTTTAATATTAACAATATAACCAATGACAAAATTATGAATACTGATTATTTGGGTAACTCAAATATCAAACCATATAACCAATGCCAAAAAAATTAAATCTTATATTAAAATTCAAAACAAAAAACACCTTGCACTTGAATAAATAAATACTTTAGGGAATGAGATAGTAGCGTGAATTTGGGTGTGAGTGAAAGAGGTGTGTATGCATGCGTTAATTGAGTGTGAGAGAGAAAGAGATACAGAGAAAATTAGAGAAAGAGTCTACAGTCAGGATTTGCTTGATTTTAAGAAAAGATTTGGAAAAATTAAATTTTGGAATACTAATTTTGGTAACTAAATTTTTTGAGTATGAAATTTTTTTGAAAAGCTAATGTGGTATGTCGTATCGAAATAATCTCAGACAACAATAGCTTGAGATAGTTTGGGATAACGTCGTCCGTCAGATTATGCCTTTTTTTATTAGCAAATGATCTGGGTCACTCTTTGTCTCTTGAATTCAAAATCGTTCTACTTTATTATATAAATATAGTTTCTTTTTGAACTAGAAATATATATTTAATTTTTTTTTCAATTCAACTGGCAGAGATGTCCGAACCAACTTACATACATTTTGACTAATTCTTTTCTCAATTCGATCAAAGACAGGTCATTCACACCAAGGGATAAGTGCAGTATTTTTTTGATGGATAATTCTATATGCACCAAATTAACTATAGTCGTTGGATCAATGATGAAACCCACTGATCCAACGACTATAAGTGATTTGGTGTAAATTTTAATGTACATTTTCTTGTACACATAACGTTGCTATTTTTTGTTTTGACTACTCTCACCATAATTTACCCTAAATATAACCAATAATTGAATTAGGGTCAAACGATTTCCCAGTTTAAAGGACAAAGGCGAATGCAACTCCAACCAAATTAGGGAATCAAACGTCACTAGCTGCTTTTAAAACGATTTCCTATAATTTGCTTTTTTGTTTTTTCAAAGGTAATATTTCATTCTCCCACTTTGGATGGTTTTTCAGTTCGCCACTTCATTGAATTGCATCTTCCAAGCACCCCGCCACTAAGAAACATGGTTTAGTGGGTTTTTGACTATCATTTGAATATTTGATTCTGTTCCGAATTGAAAGCTGCCATTCAACCAGCTGTTGCTAAAAATCATTTTGATCTCAAAAATATAGTAAGTTCAATGTTTCACATGCATAAAGTACCTGCCGTGTATGAATTCCTTTCCTTGCATGCAGATTAACCTTTCCACCCTAATACATGTGTTTACGAGGTACTACAGTTCCATTCTTGAGCAGAACGGGTAATATTTCATAAATCCATTCTAATTGAATGATTTTCTTATGTTGGCAGTGTATACTATGTGCAATTCAATTGATTTTACGTTGGATTTTAGCTCATTTGAAATGGATCCAAATCTCCTTCAATATTTTTTTTTTTGGGTGCACCATCTACTGTGTATTGCTGATGCTTCTCTTTGTATACAATAGGTCCCAAGAGTATTCAAGGTAGATGATTTGGAACGAATGTTAATGGAGAAAAAATGTATTAGAGGGGATATTGCTCCATTAGAAATGGTTTTTAAACAACATTCATTATGATGTACAGTTTGTCAGTTTTTTTTTTTTTTCCCTAATTACTTTCCAGGCTGGTTTACTATATATTCATAACAGCTTTTAGTTGAGTTGTCTTTGTTTGACGACCACTAGTAGTGGATTTCCCCCTAATTTTATTAGTGAAAAAGGATAATTGAGAGGTCATGTAATTTAGGATTAAAAAAAAAAAAGATTTGATATTGGCAACATGTTTAAATTAAACAATAGGAATTATTCTGTAAGAAGTGAAAATGGATGAACCTTTTGGTAAATGTAATCTGTCTTTCCTCTCTTACCCTTCCCAGCACTATAAAAGTACACTTTTGTCATTCATTCATACCTTATAACTAGACACTACTTTCTCTCTCTCTGCGTGTATGTATAAAAAATTAAAAACCCACCTCTCTTCGGCTATCAAAACCTCTTGTAAAGCAGACCCTTGGCCCTTTTCTTTTTCGTGTACACTCGGGTTGGGAAGAAAAAGCCAAGGCTTTGCCTTTCTTGTTTGTTGTTCAATTATTTTGCCGACCACATGGGTAGCGGAGAGAAAGGCCTCTTGAACAGACATCTTCACTTGCCTCACCTTCATCATAACGGGAAGAAGCAACAAGTGATCAAAGACGTACCCAAAGGGTGTTTGGCAATCAAAGTTGGCCTGCAGGGTGAGGAACAACAGAGAGTCGTTGTTCCCGTAATCTACTTCAATCACCCACTCTTCATGCAGTTGTTGAGGGAGGCTGAGGAAGAGTTTGGGTTTGATCAAAAGGGAACAATCACCATTCCTTGCCATGTTAAGCACTTTCGATACGTTCAAGGTGTGATCGATAAGGAGTACCATCATTATCATCAGCATCGTCGTGTTGGCTGTTTCAGGGTTGGAATGATGCACAAATCCCGTGGTTCATTGTTAAATTCGACGAGTCATTAGGTTTGTTTTCGAGTTACCTTGTTGCTGCTAGGCAGAGGTACTGGTAACCAAGATTATTCAAATGAAAATGGCGGCCAGTTTGACAATGATTGTTGTTGCAGTCAGTTTTTTCTTTTTTTTGGCTATTTATTTTTAGCTGCAGGCTACAGCAATGGTGAAGGAACTAGGGATCAAAATGATTCTCTCTCTTTATNCATAAATCCATTCTAATTGAATGATTTTCTTATGTTGGCAGTGTATACTATGTGCAATTCAATTGATTTTACGTTGGATTTTAGCTCATTTGAAATGGATCCAAATCTCCTTCAATATTTTTTTTTTTGGGTGCACCATCTACTGTGTATTGCTGATGCTTCTCTTTGTATACAATAGGTCCCAAGAGTATTCAAGGTAGATGATTTGGAACGAATGTTAATGGAGAAAAAATGTATTAGAGGGGATATTGCTCCATTAGAAATGGTTTTTAAACAACATTCATTATGATGTACAGTTTGTCAGTTTTTTTTTTTTCCCTAATTACTTTCCAGGCTGGTTTACTATATATTCATAACAGCTTTTAGTTGAGTTGTCTTTGTTTGACGACCACTAGTAGTGGATTTCCCCCTAATTTTATTAGTGAAAAAGGATAATTGAGAGGTCATGTAATTTAGGATTAAAAAAAAAAAAGATTTGATATTGGCAACATGTTTAAATTAAACAATAGGAATTATTCTGTAAGAAGTGAAAATGGATGAACCTTTTGGTAAATGTAATCTGTCTTTCCTCTCTTACCCTTCCCAGCACTATAAAAGTACACTTTTGTCATTCATTCATACCTTATAACTATACACTACTTTCTCTCTCTCTGCGTGTATGTATAAAAAATTAAAAACCCACCTCTCTTCGGCTCTCAAAACCTCTTGTAAAGCAGACCCTTGGCCCTTTTCTTTTTCGTGTACACTCGGGTTGGGAAGAAAAAGCCAAGGCTTTGCCTTTCTTGTTTGTTGTTCAATTATTTTGCCGACCACATGGGTAGCGGAGAGAAAGGCCTCTTGAACAGACATCTTCACTTGCCTCACCTTCATCATAACGGGAAGAAGCAACAAGTGATCAAAGACGTACCCAAAGGGTGTTTGGCAATCAAAGTTGGCCTGCAGGGTGAGGAACAACAGAGAGTCGTTGTTCCCGTAATCTACTTCAATCACCCACTCTTCATGCAGTTGTTGAGGGAGGCTGAGGAAGAGTTTGGGTTTGATCAAAAGGGAACAATCACCATTCCTTGCCATGTGAAGTACTTTCGATACGTTCAAGGTGTGATCGATAAGGAGTACCATCATTATCATCAGCATCGTCGTGTTGGCTGTTTCAGGGTTGGAATGATGCACAAATCCCGTGGTTCATTGTTAAATTCGACGAGTCATTAGGTTTGTTTTCGAGTTACCTTGTTGCTGCTAGGCAGAGGTACTGGTAACCAAGATTATTCAAATGAAAATGGCGGCCAGTTTGACAATGATTGTTGTTGCAGTCAGTTTTTTCTTTTTTTTGGCTATTTATTTTTAGCTGCAGGCTACAGCAATGGTGAAGGAACTAGGGATCAAAATGATTCTCTCTCTTTATTATTTGTTCTCCGATTTGATTGTCTGCAAGAGCAAAATATATTAAAATTTAATTTAATGCTAATGGTATCTAAGCTTAATACATTAAAAGTCAGTACTCAGTAGAGTAAGAAAGAAAGAGAAGACAAATTCAGTGGATGGAGCGGCATAGCATTAGGCCCTTAAATTCGTTACAGTTTTCCAAAACTGCGACAGAATTAAGCATTGATATGCGAAAAATAAATGCCAAAACTCTCTCTCTTTTTCCTTATTCTTGTTTTGGGTACACAATCTTTTATTTGTTAGATTCAGATCTTTTCTATTATAATTTTCATTAATTTTATGTAATTGAAGATCATCCTCTCCTACATTTTCATTCAATGGTAATTATAAATAATGAATCCCACTTGAATCTATATATAGTAAGTCATATAATGTTAATAGTAACTATGAACCTTTGTCCTTTAATTTGGTTGGATTCAATTGAAAGCAGCGAACCAGACAGCAATATATTTGGAATGAAGTGTGCACGTAGGCTTTTATTTGTTGATATTGATTATTGTTATAATTTTTGAATAATTGATCGATCTATAGTAGGTGAGAAAGTAATCACATAAGGGTGCCGAGAATTCACGTAATTAAGAAATTAAGAAGTCACGATGTTGACTGTAGAACAATTATCCCTTTGNGGGATCAAAATGATTCTCTCTCTTTATTATTTGTTCTCCGATTTGATTTTCTGCAAGAGCAAAATATATTAAAATTTAATTTAATGCTAATGGTATCTAAGCTTAATACATTAAAAGTCAGTACTCAGTAGAGTAAGAAAGAAAGAGAAGACAAATTCAGTGGATGGAGCGGCATAGCATTAGGCCCTTAAATTCGTTACAGTTTTCCAAAACTGCGACAGAATTAAGCATTGATATGCGAAAAATAAATGCCAAAACTCTCTCTCTTTTTCCTTATTCTTGTTTTGGGTACACAATCTTTTATTTGTTAGATTCAGATCTTTTCTATTATAATTTTCATTAATTTTATGTAATTGAAGATCATCCTCTCCTACATTTTCATTCAATGGTAATTATAAATAATGAATCCCACTTGAATCTATATATAGTAAGTCATATAATGTTAATAGTAACTATGAACCTTTGTCCTTTAATTTGGTTGGATTCAATTGAAAGCAGCGAACCAGACAGCAATATATTTGGAATGAAGTGTGCACGTAGGCTTTTATTTGTTGATATTGATTATTGTTATAATTTTTGAATAATTGATCGATCTATAGTAGGTGAGAAAGTAATCACATAAGGGTGCCGAGAATTCACGTAATTAAGAAATTAAGAAGTCACGATGTTGACTGTAGAACAATTATCCCTTTGGAACCATTTAGTCGGCCTTTATTACATGTTTAGAAGGACAACACTAGGGTGCAACATAAAATCTAGAAACGTATTATTTGATTCTTCAGTTTTATTTTTCAATTTGGTTTCTCAATTTTGTTTATGACAATATATGAACAAACGAGGCACCTGATATTATCATGCCTCAACTTTTCTATGATATTTCATTGCAATAATCTCAAAGAATTTAGCTAATTCCCCACTTAACTCGTTANCCCTTTGGAACCATTTAGTCGGCCTTTATTACATGTTTAGAAGGACAACACTAGGGTGCAGCATAAAATCTAGAAACGTATTATTTGATTCTTCAGTTTTATTTTTCAATTTGGTTTCTCAATTTTGTTTATGACGATATATGAACAAACGAGGCACCTGATATTATCATGCCTCAACTTTTCTGTGATATTTCATTGCAATAATCTCAAAGAATTTAGCTAATTCCCCACTTAACTCGTTATCAACTATCCACCTCCCCATGCCATGCCAACAAGATTGTTTATTCAGTTTAGCATGACTTTTTATCAAAATTCAAGATAATCTATATACATTTTGTTCGTTGTATTTTCAAGTTGTTGAATTAAACTACAAATAGTATTTTTCATTATATATGTATAATGTAAAATGATGCTATTGNTGCCAACAAGATTGTTTATTCAGTTTAGCATGACTTTTTTATCAAAACACAAGATAATCTATATACATTTTGTTCGTTGTATTTTCAAGTTGTTGAATTAAACTACAAATAGTATTTTTCATTATATATGTATAATGTAAAATGATGCTATTGACTTCATGCTATCCATAGAGAGTGCAACACAATGCATTAATATTATTGTCCAAATTTAGATTTTTCCAATTCGGAGTAGTCAGTCAGTCATGTGCTAGTTGGTCCACGAGACACCAAATTTGAAAGTTGTGTGCATGGATAGAAGTATAGCATCTTTTGGGCACCTAGTTAGCTCAATTTAAGGAATAAACATAAGTTAGAAGATGACGTTTGCATGAGGGTCAAAGGAGTTGTGCTTGGGGAGGATACCAATATACAAGGAAGAGATCGAAAATACCTAAAAAAAACAGAGGCTGCACACTTGCATTCCTAGCATACATTTGTGAGATAACCAACAGCCTATCATTGATCAGGTGACATTCTAACATTTGCAAAACAAGAACGTCCCAAACCAACAATGGCTCAAAAACATTAAAAAAAAAACAGGGGGCTCTAAACACATCTGTTTCATCGATAGAAGACGCAAATGATGGTGTATTGGTTTGGCATGTCTAATGGCAATTGTCATGAAATCACTGTAGTTCACTTCCATTGCTCCTAAAATAATGGCCGACAGTGTCATGGAATTTCCCATGCAGTGGCCCTCAAATATCACACCCCACTACACCCACCCAAAACAATATTAGTATTAGCATAAACATGAGCATGTTTTCTTTCCTTTTTTTTTTTTTNATACATTTTGTTCGTTGTATTTTCAAGTTGTTGAATTAAACTACAAATAGTATTTTTCATTATATATGTATAATGTAAAATGATGCTATTGACTTCATGCTATCCATAGAGAGTGCAACACAATACATTAATATTATTGTCCAAATTTAGATTTTTCCAATTCGGAGTAGTCAGTCAGTCAGTCATGTGCTAGTTGGTCCACGAGACACCAAATTTGAAAGTTGTGTGCATGGATAGAAGTATAGCATCTTTTGGGCACCTAGTTAGCTCAATTTAAGGAATAAACATAAGTTAGAAGATGATGTTTGCATGAGGGTCAAAGGAGTTGTGCTTGGGGAGGATACCAATATACAAGGAAGAGATCGAAAATACCTAAAAAAAACAGAGGCTGCACACTTACATTCCTAGCATACATTTGTGAGATAACCAACAGCCTATCATTGATCAGGTGACATTCTCACATTTGCAAAACAAGAACGTCCCAAACCAACAATGGCTCAAAAACATTAAAAAAAAACAGGGGGCTCTAAACACATCTGTTTCATCGATAGAAGACGCAAATGATGGTGTATTGGTTTGGCATGTCTAATGGCAATTGTCATGAAATCACTGTAGTTCACTTCCATTGCTCCTAAAATAATGGCCGACAGTGTCATGGAATTTCCCATGCAGTGGCCCTCAAATATCACACCCCACTACACCCACCCAAAACAATATTAGTATTAGCATAAACATGAGCATGTTTTCTTTCCTTTTTTTTTTTTCTCTCCAATATAATGGTCAAAACAATATTAACACTAACAAAAACAATAATTCTTCACATCAGCTCTTTGGCTCTCAATAACATTCAATCAACACAGATAGAATTTCTAAGAAAAAAAAATTCTTCTAAGTTTTCTTTGAAAAACCTCTGAGCTCAGACCCAAAGGAACTTAAGAATTAGCAAACAAAGGGAAAGAGCAAGGAGAATTCAATTTATAAATGCCTAGACAACCTCCCAACTGACTCAACTACTATATTCATTCGTACACAAATTTTCTCCTCGCCATCCTTATAAAGGGAAAAAAAAACTCCTCCAATCCTTTGAATGCCATGAATATTACTTGTTACCATTTTACCAGATTGCTAAAAAAAACTTAGTGTTGTCTTGTATTTGAGCTGCGAAGTGTCACACCATGCAAAAATTTAGTGTATCCAAGTAAGCTGAGCTTCCCGTCACTTCTGATCCAGTCTTTGAGAATCGAATGAGCTGTGGGGCCCACATTCAATTCCTGCATCCATCAAGTACTGTTAGTTGACACTAAAGGAACTAATACAACACCAAATAGTCAAATCCAAAAAATAAGGTAATTAACTAATCCTTTTAAGTGTAGGTACCCGAGCCAATTCTTGCACTGATATCACTCGGTTACCCTCTTGTTCAAAATGGTCAAATGCAGTAGATGCAATCTGCTCCCATGCTTCAAGTGCCTCTAGCTGATATGTGCTGATTGCAGCCGCACAGAACTCTTCAAAGTCCATTTTTCTATAAGATAAAGGTGCCATCTAAATGACACACAGCAGATGTTTATAAAAATATATAGCAGAAATACTTGAAGTTATATCACTACATATCCTTGGGGATTTAAAACATAAACAGACGAGAGGAAAAACATTAAATATTTGATTATTGCTCACAAATCCACACATTATATGAGAGTAGGTATGAAGTTCCCAACAGAAAAACTCAATAGGAAAATGCTTAAGCTTAAGTAGTGTTTCTCTATAAATACCATCATGCTGGGAAAAGGAAAAGAAAAAAAAAACAAGTGAACCAATCACACAGTAAAATAATAATTCCAGATGCCTCACCGCATTTAGAATATCAGGAACCCTCGACTCCTTCATAGCATCAGTTGCATTTCGAAGAAGAGCCTGAAATATCAGTTCCAAAATCTTCAATGTTTAGGAGGGAAAAAAAAGTACGAAGAAAAAGATAAAAAAAATATAAATGACTAACATATAAAAATGAAGAAAAGAATGGTACCGTTCTGAAGTTATCAACAGAGACACGACCATCTTTATTAGGTTCCAAAAGCATAAACTGAGCTCCAAGGTAAACCAATGCATCCTCTGTCAAAGCCTTTGAGAGAGCCTGTAACCATAGAACAGAAAACGGTAAGAGTTATCCTCAAATTGAAAAAACTTCAATGGAAAAAAAATGATGAGACAAATTCCTCAATTGAGACGTTCAACATGTAGACCAGGGTAAGTTGAGAAAGATAATAGTGAGAGTTCAGTAAGATTCATGAACTCCTGGAAGAAGTATGCATTCATGAGAAGTAATAGCGAATATAATCCAACAAGAGAGATTTTCTCCTCCAATGGAACAAAAAGCATCTCATTTTGTTTTCTTTTAACATTTGAGTTAACAAATTCCTCAAGGGAATCATAACGAAAAAATGGAGCCATGAACAATAAAAATATGGAAACTAGAAACTTCAAGGCACGAAAACTGAGAATGACCATCTATATCACACAAAATAATAGAAAGAGAATGATTACAATTAATTCAGATGCCAAATATAACAGAGTGGAATGATACTATTTCGATGGAAATTATTACCAAAATATTGGCTGACAAGTAAATAGGCCAAGATGAAAACCTAAGGCCAATATATATAGCAATTTAGAGGGAGAGGGCTTGGAAAGCCTTCTCTCCTCATTCCCTCAATTCTTAGAATTTTGAGATTTTTAATTCAAAACCTAAGACTCCCTTCAATTAAATACTACCACATCATTTGTAGTCACCCCTCCACTCCCCAATAACTAACCATTATTTTTTCAAATTTAATAAAAAAATTTACTTTTTACGACCTAAAAACTTTGTAATTGTTTATCTAACTTCTCAAAAGGGTAAAAGCCAAAGGGGGATTGCAAGAAAACACCAACAAACCAGTAAATTAAACAAATAGAATGCATAAAATGATTAGACCCTGTGCCAAAGAAAGCCGGCAAGATGCAGAATATGTTCTGTGACTTCTATCCATATCCAAGAGGTCGTTTTCTTGCTTCAAGGTCTACTTTACTAGTCAAAAGAGGTAAAGGAAGGAAGAGGAGGAGGAGGGGAGAGAGAGACCACTCAATCAATTGCACAGCACAGTAAGCATTAATGGATCTCTACAGTTTCCAATGGCCATATTTGATGCTTAGAAGTGATAAGCAACTCAACTCAACAAAACCTTGTCCAAATATTTTTGGCTATATGAATCCTCTTTCTCCATTATACTCTATAAGGGGTCATACTTTCTATTAAACCATAAGTTATCATGTCTTTTTTTTACTATTTTAGTTAAGGTTAATTTTGGCCAACCTCTACCCCTATGCTTACCTTCAATAGCTTGCTATCATATCACTCTTTTTCATTGGAGTCGTAGTAGGTTGTCTATAGATGTGTTCAAACTACTTAAGTCAATTCTCACTTAATTTATCACCTATAGATGCAACCTCTACTTTTCACAGATAATATCATTCTTAATTCTAGCATTCCTAATTTTACCACACATCTATTTTAACATTCTCATATCCGCCATACTCAATTTGTGAAAGTATTATTTCTTAGTTGCCCAACACTCCGTACCATAAAGCATGGCAGGTCTTATGGCCATTCTATAGAACTTTCTTTTTAGCTCAAGTGGTATGCATCTATCACACAATACCCACCTTAGAAGTGATAAGCAACTGAACATAAATGTGGCATGCACGGGGCAAAGAAATTAAGAACAAAGTGATATCTAGCATAACTACAAAGACAGTACCTTAAGTGCTGCACGCTTGAAAGGTGTAGCNTAAGCGGTATGCATCTATCACACAATACCCACCTTAGAAGTGATAAGCAACTGAACATAAATGTGGCATGCACGGGGCAAAGAAAGTAAGAACAAAGTGATATCTAGCATAACTACAAAGACAGTACCTTAAGTGCTGCACGCNCAAGTGGTATGCATCTATCACACAATACCCACCTTAGAAGTGATAAGCAACTGAACATAAATGTGGCATGCACGGGGCAAAGAAATTAAGAACAAAGTGATATCTAGCATAACTACAAAGACAGTACCTTAAGTGCTGCACGCTTGAAAGGTGTAGCATGAAGGTATGACTTAACCAATTTATAGATCAATATATCCAGAGGAACAGGATGGCTCTCACTCCGCAACCATGGGTGAGCTGCAACCATGAAAGGCGGGTATCAGTTTATTAGTTGACTAAATAAGAAGTGATATAAACATCTTTTAGAGGCTAATAAATCAGAATTGTGGATTATCCTCAAAAGAGTTGCTTAATAGCATTTAAAGCAGATCACCACATGAGTGGAGGTCATCTCATAAATTACCATCAAAAGAGAACATGATTGAATAATTAAAGGCTCTGGCATAACAAATGGAAAGCCATTTTATTGTACTACATGTTAATGATCCACGCCCATGACTCCACCACATTGGTGCAGCTTCCCATCAAGAGGGACTAAGCAAAACCCTTGCACATCATTTTTTTTTTTTTTTTGCAGTGAAGTCCAGCTGTACAGTGGTATTCATGAAGTGTCCAGAAAAATGAAATAATTTGGCATTAAGAAGCAATTGCCACCTTGCAAAGCATTTGAAATCATAATAATTGGCCAATTTCCAAGCCTATTGAGAGAACAGGAAAAGGAACTGGAAACTTACTCAAAGCTTGAGCAGCGGTCATCCTTTTCCTGTAATCCTTGTTTAAGAGCCTTTTCACGAAGTCCTTGGCTTCTGGTGACACAGACGGCCAAGGCATATCATCAAAGTTGGGGTCAGCTCTCAGCACAGCACGGAAAATTCCTGATTCTGTTCTTGCCCAGAATGGTCTGCTACCACATAATAAAATATAGGTGATAACACCAATACTCCAAATATCTGCTTCCAGACTATAAGATCTATGGAGGACTTCTGGCGCCACATAGTATGCACTTCCAACAATATCATTGAGTCTTTCATCTGGACTTTCACAAAACACAAAGAGAAAAATATAGAGCTAAGGATTAGTTCAATCCAAGTCACAGGATGCTCATAACCATCTAAGCTATAAAATGAAGGCAGAAATGCACTGATAAGGGGCAGTCTACAAAGAGTCATATATTGCAACCACCAGAAATGTGAAGTGAAACTGAACGAGCTACACATGGGGAAAATTAAGTTCAACACGTTCAGAAAAACTAAGTACAAGCGTGAAAGGCCAAAATCCCACAAACTCATCACAAAACGTTTAGCAAAGCTCAATTTGTTGACCTGCATGCAGGCAGATTGATTGGCTTGCAAGTGGCTTATTCAGGCTATTCACCAAGCAAATGCGAAAGGCTTGAACCAAGATCACAATTATTTTACTGGGCAGCCAACCCTGTAAAGCCCCAAGTTCAGTTCATAAAGGCTTGTAAGCATAGGACGTTATTGATTACATATACACATAGGACATTTTTGCCATTAATTGCACAAAAAAAATACAGATAGGTATATACGTATTAAGCATAAAGATAAAGGTTAACTTATTGGAAAATAATATAATAATAAGTATTTCGGTTTCATCAGTTGTTAGCTGCATAAAGCGCATCCACAGACCCAAAGCCAACATAAAAAAAAATGAAATCATTTGGTCGTGTGTGCAGATGAGGTTTTGTATTGCAATTTTCACCGACATGAAATCCAAATATTCGGAGGGACAAGATAAGTGATAAAATGCCAACTAGGTATAAAGGGGAATGGTGTGCTTCTAGAGTACGATCCGAGGGTCAAGTTGCCTTGATAGAGATAGGTATGAATGTAGCTTAAGAAAATGACCACACTCAGTAATATCCATGACTGTTACCTGGTCTGATAAAGTCAGACAGACCAAAGTCAATTAGCTTCATATCAGCATTTTCATTTCTAGAGGTGAAAAGGAAATTCTGTAAGGCAAGAGAGTGAAATAAAGTGTTAATAACAAGAAACAGATGATGAGGCAATGGAAATTGAAAGCAAAGAATAATCAGCATCTTATTGTGGTAAGCAGTAGTCTTCCTACAATAAGGATCAATAACCTCAGGCTTTAAGTCACGGTGGACAACGCCTTGAAGATGACAAAATGCAACGACACTTAACATTTGAACAACAATAAGTTTTGCATCCTCTTCTGTGTATCTACCACCTCTGCAATGAAAGATAAACATGTTACACTTCCAAATTGAATCTATTGATGAAGACAATAACATACAAGATGGATCTTTCATGTTACCTTGACAATATCCTGTCAAGTAATTCTCCACCTTCACACAACCTGAAAAGATCACAAAATAGTGCCTTTCATCAGAACAAAACTTTGAAGGAGGGGGGGTGGGATAACGGTTATGAAGAGAATTTTAATTAGAAACCCTGGATAGTAACTTATTTTTTTTATCAATGTAGTCGTGGTGCGCAACAACTTAATATTTTAGGATGAGATGAAACAAGTATCTACAGTAATATAAAAAGGATGAGAACACATAAACCCTATCTACATATCCTAAAATGCAAAAATAGCACGGAAAAATTTCATTCAGAGAGTAAGACAGAGAAACAGACAAATAATTTCCATACAAAAAAAATGTTTCTAAAAGTTTTCAACATGCATATTACAAACAGAACAAAAAATACTCCTACACAAGATGGATAAAGATAAGAAATACGTACTCCATCACTATGTATACATTGTTGGCATCCTCACAAGCATCAAAAAATTTGACCAGATGCTGATGCCCTGATAAAGATTTCAATATTTTCACTTCTCTGCGAACATCTTCGATCGATATAGCTGTTGTCATCTGCCAAACAAAGCTTGTCAAGATACAGATACTTCTTTCTAAACAGGAAATAAGATAAAGCAGACATCAAATATAATGCGTTATTCAATCTTAGGAGAAACAAGAAGGGGCAAAATGATTTCAACAATAAACAAAGACATCTAAACACAATTTTGTTCATGCCATTATTTGCAAATGATGAATTAGTGAAGACCCATTTTCATAGTTATAATTCATTTCCGAAATGGGTGATGGGGAAATTCAAACAAGAAATTCAGCAACTGGAGTCAAAATAAAAAAAAATGAGATTCAAGCAAGGAATTAACTGATTTATCTAGAAAAATTGGGAAATAAAAATGAAAATCCTTACTTTAGATATTGNAATGAGATTCAAGCAAGGAATTGACTGATTTATCTAGAAAAATTGGGAAATAAAAATGAAAATCCTTACTTTAGATATTGATGAGGCATCTATTGAAGGAAGAGAACTCTCAATTATCAATTTAGTTAGTATCCCTTTAAGAAAAAGAAAGGAGGGGGAATCTATAATATAAAACTGGATAGACTTTAATAATTCAATCCGACGGTCTCAAATAGACTCATACAACGACCACCAACATGCCTCTCAAAACCATTCACATTACTCTGTGCCTTTAGACACGGATTACCTCTAGTGAAAAACAAAACACAACGATACCTAAAATTAGATGATGGTCGGAATTGCACTAGAGTCTTGACACCTTTCAAAACAAGAGGATGCTTCACCATGTGGAGAGACAAATCTAGTAGAAGTCTCCATACAACATGGCCAACAACTGTGAAAATAAACTAGGGCACATCACATCTGGCAATCCCTTTGGGATATATTGGTCATTCTTACACAAATAAATGTTTTTCCCTGATCATTGAAACACAATTTTTCACAAAATGCACATAATTTAAGTGTCTATTTGTGAATATCTAAGCAATATTTATTCAATGAAAGTGCTTTCATTATATCATACTTTTCATAAGTACTCATTTTAAAAACACTTCTTAAATTTCATAAGTCGTCACAAATGGCACCTAAGTGAATTTCACAAGTCACCAAACTCACAGCAATCCAAGAAAAGCTTCAATACTTTCTGAGCTNAAAAAACACTTCTTAAATTTCATAAGTCGTCACAAATGGCACCTAAGTGAGTTTCACAAGTCACCAAACTCACAGCAATCCAAGAAAAGCTTCAATACTTTCTGAGCTAGGTCACTTGAAATTGTTTCTATTGGAAGACAAAAGATTGAAAAGCCAAACTATAGGTGCAAGTAGTGAAACTGTGATATAAAACTAATCCATACTAACTAAAGTTAATTTCAAACATTCCTCGAAATAGGAATTACATTTTCACACTGCTTAGAAATTTAGTTTGGCATGCTCAACAAGGCCTTCAATAAAACAAAATACCAATGAATGTGATTTAACAACATAGTTCTGAACTTCTTTCAATGTTTTAATATGTATGACTCTAAAACAAATAAAACAAGAGAACAATTATTTTTGTCCAACGAGTGACTTCCTCTCATTTGGCATTCAATTCGTGCATGTTATAAAACCCTTCAGAAGTGGATTTTTTTCTAACCTCTCTTCATATCCTTTTCAACCAAATACACTTGATATGCATGTTGATACTTCAAAATAGTCATACAGCATACAGAGAACCAAACCCCCTGACCCTTAAAAGAAACAAACATCAATCATCGCCAACTCAAAAATAAAGAGAAAGATCACTTTGATCGCTTGGTTCAATGAAATAAGTGGCTCACAAGGAATGAAAAGACATATTATATTTGATCTCACAGTCCTCAAATAGTACTTCTTTCTATGGTGGATGGGGGATCACTTGTAGGAATGACATTATGCTAATCCATGCTCTACATGGCCAAGGAAGAGTCGGTTTTCAATTTCATTATGACTTGGCTCCTGCAAAGAGATTCTCAAGACAGTTAATGCGATAGTATGCGAGTCTCGCTTAGTTGTGAGTGCTCACAAGGGGTATTGAGTTGGTAAAGACACACGAGTTTGAAAGAACGAGCGATGAGGGTAGGTTCACAAGCAATCATCATATGAAAACAAATCAATTACAACTTCATCTGTCGAAATCACTTGCGCTTATTGCAAGAAATCCGAGCAACTACCAAAATGGAACATAGAATTTCCCTTAATTGGCGAGAGTATATATAATCTATTCTACTGGTAAGAGCATGGCTGAGGACTTTATACTATAGTCTCTAACTTTTCAATAGGTCATTGGTTGTACCCTAGCCCAAATTAAGTTAGCATGATTAATAAGCAACATATTCCTTGGTCACCTGTCCTCCCTAATCACTGAGAGAGAATTGGTAAGATGCCTTTTTGAAGCATCTAAAGTTAGAATATTAACCCCGCACTTTACTCTGAATACTACATAACATATGGTTAATTCTAAATTCATCTGCAAATCCTATTAAAGTAACTCTTTATGGTTCTTCATAAAAAAGGCTAGAAGATAATAGCAAAAAATGAACCTCAAAGCAAAAGTATGACATATATTAAGCAAGAGAAACAATCCCTTACTTGGCATCTTTAACTTAAAACACAACTTAAATTCTTTATATGCTGTTATTTTCTATCATGTAAAATAAAAGGACGAATGGAAATCAGCCTCTTATACCTCACAAATATACATAAAATGAGGCACTTACAACATCTATATTTGATCCTCACATTCCATATTGTTCGTTATGATAAACAAACAATGAGAAAGCATAAAAATATTAATCTTCACTAAACATATTTTAAAACATATTTTAACAAGTCTAATAGGGGAACATTTTTCAAGGTAGATACATTGCAGTTCTCGTGTTTCNCACCTCACAAATATACATAAAATGAGGCACTTACAACATCTATATTTGATCCTCACATTCCATATTGTTCTTTATGATAAACAAACAATGAGAAAGCATAAAAATATTAATCTTCACTAAACATATTTTAACAAGTCTAATAGGGGAACATTTTTCAAGGTAGATACATTGCAGTTCTCGTGTTTCATAAGAACTATGAAGTCATGGCTAAGTCAGGAAAAATAACAAGGTGGAAAAATGAAACACAAACTCCAGTTCTATCTATTAAAATTTTTGAGATGATAATGCCTTCCTATAATGGCACGGTCTTATGTGACTTAGTAAAGATCTACTAAAGACATTATTTCTAAAAGTTATCATGATGACTAACAGTACAACACCTCCAAATTAAGATCTAAAATCTAAATAAAAAATCCATCATATACTAAAAATACAGTAAATGTATGTTTCAACTGATCAGGTTTAACCAGTTTTTGAAATAACTATGTAATACAAGACAAGAACTTAATAGATCTAAGACAACAATTGATGGGATTTATGTTGATCAAAACTACCACTGGCATACTCAACAAGCGTTGTAAGTTTATGTAATGTTTATTCTTAAGCCTACCGCTAAGAAAATTGATGAACATATAGTTATGAAGTCTCCATTCGTTCTTTGTTTAAAAGGCATATGCCTATTAAGCGAGACACTATAGTTTATACAAATATTTATCTTATCCCTGCTTTCCATAGAGATCAAACTCCCATCAGCTTGTCATTAGCCAACATGCATTACATTAGCCAAAATGCATTACCAAGTAGGTGAGTAATATACCAAATTATCTTAACATACAAGGCAATGATAAGCACTGTATCCACTTAAAAATGTTTACTACACAATAGAGTTCCATGTAAATCTACCACATACATAGATCAATCTAATAGCCATTCTATAAGGAAATATATATATATTATGAGAAATTGTACAGGTTTATAGAGCAATCCATATCTAAGTTAGGTGGACGTATGCGGTAGATTAGGTTGGAGAGAAAATGATATGCATGTGTCCACGAATATTCATATCATTTTTACACAAATTTAAGAATCACAGAGATATAAAGCCCATGGCTAAATAAGTGTTAAAAGGATATTCATACATTAACCTTCCACCATATAATAAACATAGTGTTTATCATGTTGCATTTTTGCAACCAATATCAAAGCAAGTGCATCTTTATACTTTCAAGTTCAAGTTGTTTCAATCACATGGAGACACGGTGTGTTGGACATATGGGACAAGGATATAAATACGTTGCATCCTAAATATTTTATGTCACCATGTTGGATTCTTTTTTTTTTTTTGGTAAGTTAATTCCTTATTTTGTATATGTCCATTACATTCACGGATTTGTTCCGGTCACCGGGTGCATGTTCCAACAACATATCCAACTGAGGGAAATAAACAAATGCATTGACAGCGAGCTTTGATTTGCTTCATGGACTTTAAAAGGTTATACACTAATTTAAGGATGTTCTATCATCTAGCATTAACGGAACAAGTGTCAACTACTCTGTTGCTAATAATTTTGCTGTCATAACCAATTTGGCATTCGTGCATTACTGCACATATAACAACAATGTTAAGATTACTTATGAAACGACTACATCCTCATGTTGAGTAATTCATATTCTTATGAAACAATTGTTGGAACAGTAGTCCCAAGAATCATTGACAGCGCGTATGTATCAAATACAAAAAAAAATTCATTAAAACTCTACAAAACGAAACTAAGATTTACCTTCGAGATCGCTCTAGATTGATCTCATCTGTCTCAGCATGAATGTAGAATCTAAAGACAGACGTAGAAAACAAGTCGCTAAACCTCACGATCTTTTGTTGTATATCCCCCAAAGCCAAAATCCAGATGCAGTGTGCACTGCAAAGGCTTCCGAATTTCTGCGCTCTCTCTCAGCCTCCCTCAAAACGTGAGTAATAAAGGTGATGTCTAGACGTCTATATATAGGATACGACCTAAGATTCCTATGTTTAACCCAGAACAAATATCCTGTAGTCCATTAATATAAATTAGTCCACTAAAAACTTATTATTGATCTTTTAAACCTTATCTCAAAAATTATGTTTCGAGCTCCTTATTATTATATGTTTAATAATCTCTCACAATTAAGATTTCAGATGTTCATCAATTAAATATATTAAATAAATTACTGATAATTATATTTAATTGACTTATTTAATTTCTTGAGACCTTTCCCCTCAACTTATTTGTCATATCGGATAATTAACCGGTTCACACCACAACAATACATATGCTGCTAAAGGGATCAAATGGGAAGGCAAAAAAGGGTTATTACAGATATGGTTATTATCAAATGTCTACAGAACTTGAGAGTTTGACAACTAAGTTGAAAAGTTTGTCATCACAAAAGCTCATTTTTCTAACAAGGCATTCCAGCAATAACAATTGAGTAATGAATTGTTTCCCTTTTCCTCTCTTTTTATCTTTCTTTTCTAATGCGTCTAATTTTGATACATTAGAAACCTTCTCACAACTACTCTAATTCAAGCGAACCAAAATCCCTATCAGAACCAAGACACTGAAACAGAAAACTAAGCTAACAATCAGCCAATGCGACACCAAGTCAATGTTAGTCACGAAGGCAGAATCCCAAAATTCTAGCAACCAAATTTCAAAAAGCTCTATAGCAATAATTAGGAATTGATAAAGTGGCAAAAAAAATTAGAAATCCCAAAACAACAGAATTGTAATGAGATAAATGAAAAAGAAGGAACCTTCGCTTTGGAAATGATCTTCACAGCAACAGGTTGGTCTCTGAGCTCTCCTTTCTTGCCCTTAGCGTGGCAAGTATGACCAAAATGTCCTCTGCCCACCTCGTTCCCCAATTCATATTTGGCACCGAAATTCTTATTATAGCCGAAGCTCTTATCGAGATTCTGATCAGACTCAGCGGCACCGTCCTCTGGAATCGGACCTTCTCGAGGCGTCTTCGCATGGCCGAAGCGCCTCGCAAGCGAAGCCTTAATGTGCTTGGCTGGCGACGGAGGCGGAAACGGCCGCTTGAAGAACCTCCTCGGCGTGGACCTAGCAGGAGAGGGCGACACTCCGGCCGGTAATGGACTGGCTCCGCCTCCATGAGGGTATGGACTAGGCCACGGACTCGTAGCAAAAGATCGAGCCGGCGTGTTCTTCACGGAAGGAATATTAACGGTGCCGTTATTAGAAGAAGACGTGAGCGGAGTCTGAGGTGGGCGATCACTTTCGCCAGCGGCTACGGTGGTGATAGTGGTGGTGTTGGCGGGCCTGTCGTCGTCCCCGGTGGGAATAGTCTTACCGTAACACTGGCCCATCAAAGCTGAGAAAGGCAAGGCTCTCTCTCTGTGTTTGTCCCTCCTCTACAAGAGACCACTGATGGCGACAAAGTCAAACTTTGGAAGTCTAAGCATCGAAGGGTCCAGATCACTCTTCTTAGGGATCTGAAAAGTTGCGCGGGGGAGAGAGAGAAAGAATCAGAAGAAAGGGACGGAGGAGATCTACGGCGAGAAAACGATAAAAAAAGAGAATAAAAAGAATTTAGTCAGACAGAGAGAGTGAGGGCGGGTTACATTACATATATCGCAGAGAGTGTGGTGAGAAGAGAAACGGAAACGAGAAAGAGAAAGAGAGAGAGAGAGAGAGAGATTGAGAGGGTGGGATTTATAGGGAGTAAAAAGGGGGCAGGAAAGGAAAGATGTGAGAGAAGATCTGAAACATGGGAATGGAAATTGAGAATCCCTATGCAAAGCGCGGGAGTTTCGCTCCATTGTGTCTGTGACTGTAATTGTAATTGTAATTGTATCATCCATCCATCATCCTCTGTTTTCCATTTCCAGACCTCACCAAAAAATTTTACCCTATAATTATATATTTTTATTGTTCCTTCATCGTATTTTTACTTTATCTGCCCAAGCCTCTCCCTCCCCCTCCCTCTCTTTGCAACTCTTTTATGTTTTGTCTTTATCTTACTTTTTTCTCTTTCTTCCTTTCTTAAGCNTCTCTCTCTCTTTGCAACTCTTTTATGTTTTGTCTTTATCTTACTTTTTTCTCTTTCTTCCTTTCTTTTTCTTAAGCTACTTACTCCATAGAATATTTGAAAATAATTGTTAATTTACATACAAAAAAGGGTTACAGTAAGAAACTGAAAAATAAAATTGGATTTTGTTATCGTCTGCTCTTTGCTCAGTGTCTTCCCCATTGCACCCGCTTAAAGACGATGTGTACGTATTTTCGCGGACGGGGGACTCGCTTATAGTGGTATTACTAAAATGCCCATATTGTCATCAGGTGCTTATGGATGGTGTAGGATAGTTGCATCACAAACTTTTGTTAGACAAAGTCAGAGCTGATGAAACGCAGACACGGCTGGGTTGTCAGAAGGTTCCAAATAATAATAAGTCGTCAGTGACAGAGAGTCCTCCTGTATATAACTGCTAGTGATGATATCAGCCCGCTAATTACAACTGTATTCTTCTACCCCCACTCAGTTTATCAAATATCAATTCACAAATGTGAATTTTATCTGTAAAGGTTGAATGCATCTTTGCTAAAATACCCAAACGTGAGTGAGTTGATTTAGGTACACCATTTCACTTAAACAAATATACATGCCATCATCTTACAACATTTTTTTTAACCTTAAATTATGTGTCTTTTGTGTGCTTTTTTTTTTTCTATCCGAATTGGATCTATTCCATTCTTTTAAATTAGTTATATTTACAATAGTAATAGCACGCTTCTGCAAATAAAGAATTGTATTACCCTCCCTTTTGGATACCATGTATATATATATAACAAGTTTATCACTAATTCACAAATGCTATCTATGATGGTTTTTCGGCCAGGAAGATGGAAGAAGAATAGATGAAAACAAATATGATGTCTTGGACAGAACATGTATGTTCTATGGACTGAGGAATTATTATATATATTGGGCTTCTCCGAGGTTTGGGCACTACTTGCGATCAAAAATCCAGGACCAAAGTTGAGTTTAAGACTGTTGAGATCCAGACATACACAATCCAGGAAAGCCCGTCTGTTGGTGGAGACCCAGCCCGGCACTGTTGACAGAGAGATTAAACAAAGCCTTAATTTTTACAGAAACTACTAATGAATAAGTGATAAATATGCCATCCATGGGCCGCTTAGCTATTCCCTTTTTCCCCGTTGTGGTTGTGATTGAACAAGTATGCATGGAAGCAAATAAAATTGGGTGGAAATTAAGGAGGCCATGACCAGGAGAGAACCAACAATTATCTTCAATTTCTGCCCTAAATCAAACTCGGCTTTTGGACTAACTTCAGATGGCGCTAACCATTAGTCGTTAGGAAACTAACTTACATCTACCATTGAGATTGTAACTTCAAAAGAGAAAAATGAGGAAACCTTATTGAGATTATATTCGGCCCTACCCACCTAATGAAAACTAGAAGACTGACTTCCTTTAGTTTATTGTGTTTTTTTTCTTTTCTTCACAAGAGTTGTTTCTAATCTGTATCTATATTACTTTAAAAAGTATGTATCTTTGAAAAAAAATTTATTTTCTTACTTTACCCTTTAAGAATATCTTCAACCACACTCAGTAAAATAACTACTCAAAATATATTTAAATATTTAGCTAGTTACTTTTTAAAATTCACTTCAACCACGTTTTCTATTTTAACTAACTATTTCAATTAACTTTAACTAAATTTTAATAATATAATTCAAAAATGTCACGTGACGTAACGCATAAGTGTCATAATGATGACGTGCCATGTCACGTCATCAAATTTTTAAATTTTAAATTTTATGACAGTCATATTTTTAATGGCCATTATGTATGCAACCACATAATGTATGCAGCATGTCGAAGTTTACCCCAGCACCACTCTCAATAACAATGTGTATGACATTTCATGAAAACCATTCAATCAATGGGCAGCCAGGATTATGTTTCTAAAGTACTACTCAAAGGCATTCAGTGTCTGGACCTGAATGCAAGTAATGATCAAAGCTAGTAAAGATGTCCCAGAAAGAACACATCACAAATTGTTGAGTAGATGCAATGAGGAAAATCAAAACATAAGAGGCTGAGGCCAGAGAATAATAATTGAATGAATTTGAAGACAGTAATAGCAAGAACAACCTAGAGAAATAACAGCTGACGCAATTAGGAAAAACTTAATATCCGATGTTAAGACAGAGTAAAACCAGACCATTACTGGAAACAATAGTAGTAAGAACAACTTTGAAACTGTTTCCACACTTTCATAATATCTCATAACCAAATGTCAAGGAGACCCAGGTCTGATGGATATTTTCAACCAGCAAGATAATGCTGCAATGTGCATGCCAATTAGTAGCACAGAAAAAATGAAATGGATATATGGGCTACTTTTGATAATTTATTTGTGATCAGAATTCAACGGCATTAGCAATCTAGCAGACACTAGAGCACATAATAATCAGCCTTTGATGAAGTCCAGTAGTCTAAGATAGAATGCCTCATTACAGGCAATTGTACCGTCATGGCTCTCATTAAGCCTAGCAAGCAGGAGGAGATATGCCCATAAACTAGTGATTTGAACCAACCTTACAAGAACAGTCCCAAAAAATTCAATTGATTAAGATATAAAATCACAGCAGTATTGTCTCTGGCAGTGCAAAAAATATTGAGACCTTTTTAGTTGGTTAAGTTGACAGTATATTCATAGCCAAGAGCCAGTCCAAACCATGCAGCTAATTCAGTCCCTTATTCAAACTCTCTTTCTCCGGTCCAACATAAGACCACAAATCACATCCACTCACTTGCCACAAAGCCAACGACACCTCACAATGACACAACCCCAATGGAAACAAGCTAGTAAAAGACTTGACAACTTAAAACATGTTATGAAAACTAAGCTAACAGGAAAAAAGACATTCCCAAAAAACTGAAACCAAAAACTTGAATAAACCAGTATTGAACTAAGGTTCAACAGATCAACTAAAATGTGAGTTTTTTCATCCTCATGTATTGAACAATTTGCAAAGATGATACACCCCACTTCGACTCCCCAAC
>CAUOFW020004736.1:253334-378849 GCA_963454935.2 Ilex paraguariensis
AGTAGCCTCCATTGTTGTTTAATTTCCTTAAAATTGTTAGCAAAATAGGATTTCACCAAATTAGAAGGCTTTGATCGTGTATTCACTGTTCTTAAGGAAATTATGTCCCCACTATGTTGTTGCTGGGTTTATGACAGATTCCTCTAGGATTAACAAAGCCAAACAGAATTTCAGATAACAAACTCTGAAATTCTCCCAAGAACAAAATAGAGAAACATTTGTTTTGTATATATTTTAATTGAAAGATCTGTACAACTATTTATAATACCTTAGTGAGGAGACACAACTCTTGGGCCAAAAGATATGTATAGAGGAGATACAACTCTTGAGCCAAAAGACATTTAACAATTAATTAATACAAAAATTAATTAATTATTTAAAAGTTTCAAGCCCAAGATGTCCCAAATGCCCATCTTTTGACTTTAAAGATTATTTTATTTAAAGTCTAATCAAGACCCATTTATTTGAAATATTTGGAGCTTCCCTCCAAATTTTCCCACTATTTAAATTTATAAAAGTTAGTGTGTTGCTCCTTTTAAACTCTTACGTTCCCTTTCAACTTTTTCAAATGTGGAATTCTTTACATTACTAATTATCTCAACCAGGGACTGGAAAGGACAAGAAGGTTATAACACCGTAGAGCCAAAAAGTACAAAAACGGATACCAACTAACTCCAAATCCTCATTTCCAAAGCTTAATTTATCACTGTTACTAGTTCCACATAAATCATCATCTTCTAAAACATAGAGAAAACAGCCTAAAACGTGAAATAGGTCTTCCAAAATCCCAACGGAAGGATTACTTTTATGTTTAGAATCATATTTTTCATTGTATTTGTAAAAATTATTGGGTGAACTTTTATTCGACTTGGTAATTCAAGGGAGTAATGGGATTATGACTGGGAAGGCATAGTAAAAAAAACCATAGAAGTTGCATTTTGATATGTAAGATTTAGCGGTCTTAGAGCATTTTTAACCCAACTCTCTAAAATAATTAGTTAAAAATATATTTAAATATTACATTCTCTATTTTAGCTAATCATTTTTTATAAATTCATTCAAATATCACTCTCTATTTAAATTAAATATTTCATCCAACTTTAATTCATTAACTTTCATTAATTTCTAATAATTTAAAAGGAATACAACATATATATATAGAGATAAAAAGAGAAAAAGGGAGAGAGAATTTAGAGAGGTTAAATGACTCTCCACGTTTGGAGACTTATTTGAGTGAAATGAGAAAATGGAGAATGGATCGGAGATGCTGTTATACTTATTGTTTAATGAAACGGTAAAATGTGAAACTAAAGGAATTGATATATTGCAATAGCTCTCTCTCTCCCCCTTTTCTGTTTGGCCTCTGTGTGTGAAAAAAAACTGAACAGATGGTAGTAAATAAAATTAATGAAAAGAATTAATGCTTCCAGAGAAATAAACGATGCATGCCAGAAACACTCATACGCGTACTGTCTCTCCTCTCACTGTCTCTTTGTCACAAATCTACGTCCCACCCTTCTCTCTCTCCCCAAGAAGACACAAAAACAAAACAACGAGAAAGTATGTCCCCATAAGTCTCACACTCACCGGCCACAGCTACCATATCTAAAGCTCGCTTCACCAGTCATTATTCATCTTCTTAATCCCAAGCAACCACCTCTCTCTCTCTCTCTCATCATTACAAAACCGTTATCCTGATCTCGATATCTCTGCTCGCTTTTCACCTCAGTCTCATCACCCCTTCATGGTTGCTTTAAATCAATTCTTGTGATCATAGCAGCATTATATAGTATTTGTCATGTTTTAGCAAATGGCTCGGCTTTTGCGATCTCGATCTTGTAGTGCCAGACGAACAGCAACCAACTCAACATGTGACTCGTCCCCTCATAGTCCCTCTCTGTATCTCACCAACAATAACAAAGAAGACGAAGAGGAGGACGACGACGACGAAGATAATGAAGAGGGTTTTTTTGGGAATAATGGCAGTAATAATCTAGTTACGACACCGTTAATAAGTCAGGAACGTCCTAACCAGAGTCATCACCAGTTTCCTATAATGGAGGTGTTGGTGGCGGCTTTGAGGAAGTCTCTGGTGACTTGCAGTGTTGAGTGTGAGGATGTGGCGTCGTCCATGGATATCAGTTGGCCCACCGATGTTCGCCACGTGTCTCACGTCACCTTCGATCGCTTCGTTGGTTTTGTCGGTTTGCCCGTCGACCTGGAGGTTGAGGTTTCTCCAAAGGTCCCCAGCGCAAGGTTCGATTTTCCAATCAACTTAATTATCTTCTTCTTCGTATTGAATTTTTCTTTATCGGAGTAAATTACATTAAATTCTTTAAAACTACAGTAATAGTTTGTATTTGAACTTGTGGACTTTTGAGTTTTAAGTTGATTTGATTGCCAACCGTGTTGAAACATTCTTGTGGAATGTTTGACCACATAATTAACTCGCAGGTTATCACATGCATTTGTGGGATTTGGTTCACTGACCGGGGGTGCACATGTTAGACAGAAATTAAGAAAAAGAGAACTCTTGCTTGTTTTAATTAATTTATTTTATAAATAGGAGTTTCATTGGGGAAATAAATAAATCTTTATACTCTGTTTGATATGATGAAAAAATAGAAGGATGAAAAGTTTGAAGGATAAATAAAATATTATATTTCGTAAGGAAAGAAAATAGGAATGATGGAAAAGTGAATGGATTAACTTTCCTTCCAACTAACTAAAATCAATTTCTCCAAAATCAGAAAGAAAGTGGATGAAAAGTTAGTTATTTGTATTGAAATGTATCTTATTTGTCTATATATCTTTTAATATATACATATATTATATATACATTAATTTGATATAAAAATATAATGATAAAATGTATATATATATATATATATATATATATATATATAAAATAAAATTTAAAATAAAAAAATATTTAAATTAAAAAAATATTTTTTCTATCTTAACTAGGAGTGAAAATTCTCGACTTAATACGATAACACGACTCGAATTCGACAGGAATTTTATGACACGAACTTGATTATAACTCGACATGAACTTAAAAATTACTTGACACGCGAATAAGAAATATAAAAAACTCATATTCAATTTAATCATTCAAACTCAAAATTGACATCATCAACTCGTTTATTTAAAAATAAATATTTTATCTATTTTCTTGTTTGTATGGTAACACGAAATTAACACAAAACTAACATGTTTAACTAATATTATAGACATAAAATATTAATTATTTGTAACTATTTATTAAACATTAACATAATTATTATATAAAAAAGATATTTTTACTTATTATTATTATATTTATTTAAGTTAATTTTTAGTTTGTAGAAAAAATATTAATATAGATTCAATTAAGTGAAAATAGAATGTTAGCGTTAAATTTTTTATTCAAAATTTATATGGGTCAACACAAATACGACACAAAAATAAACAAGTTAACTCGCAACTCGATACGACACAATTAATTAAATGAGTTGAGTTAGATTTGACTAATGTTTGACACAAACCTATAATGACTCAACACAAATTTTACATTCACCCAACAAAAAAAAAAAATTAATCATTTTTATTTTACATCCATCCAACCAAACATAAATGAAAAAAAAATGTATTATGTCTATTTTCCTTCCTTGATGGATAAAAAGTGTATACTTCCTACAAAACGAAGCATTAATGTTATGATTTATTCAATTTTAGAAAATGAGAGGAAAACATATTCTTTCAGAGGCTTCTTAATCTTAATTGTAGATACTATAGGGAGTTTGGACCCGGAACCGTACCATAGGGTTTGGAGTCTTTGGGTTTTTCCTAAGGAAAAGAGCAAAGGAATTTGGACTTCGATGTGAACAATGTAGTAATCTTATCATGTCTTGTATACTTTTGATTTTTTGCAATGTCATTTGTTAGCGCGCGTAATGATCTTTAATAATTTTAACTGTCTGTTAAACATTTTTTTTTGATTGACCAGCCGGGAGGGAGGGATGAAGGACTGCACATAAAAATGTAATGCTTTTTACACTGACTTCTTGTGTTGTCCTTTTTATTGGTTTAGTGTAGGGTAAAGTGTGCGTGCTAATTTTTATACAACAGTAGAAGTAAGAACAGATCTCTCCCACGATAAACTGTGATTTGAGAAGATAATAATTTTGACGGAATGGAGGATTTGCTTTCAAGATTTTCGATTGCCTATGATAGAGATTTGACCCACCGAAAGTGAGTTTTGACAACAAGAAGTAGGTTGAGAAGGACAAAGGAGCTCTAAAGACTGGTGATGAATTGTTTGTTGGGTCACTTGACCAATCCTGGAAGACTATGGGGGGATCCTATGACACAGAAAAACAAGTTAGAAGAGTACCGGAGTACTCTCCGGCGTATCCCTTTCGACGATCAAGTCAATTCTTTGAGAGAGGGGAAGGAGAAAACACTGTAGTTATTTTTCAGAAGTTCTTGCATACCTTTTCAATGGTTTTTGAGAACTATTTATACCTTCAAAAGCTCATGATTGCTAACAGTCTATTCAGCAGATATTTGTCAGAAATGGGGCAGTGTGCCTCTCACTTTTATGGGGAATGAGCTTTACTTTAACTGATTGGGATGCCGAGGATTTAAAGCTCACTCGTCGGTTTGTCGATCANGCAGATATTTGTCAGAAATGGGGCCGTGTGCCTCTCACTTTTATGGGAAATGAGCTTTACTTTAACTGATTGGGATGCCGAGGATTTAAAGCTCACTCGTTGGTCTGTCGATCATTCAATTCCCCCTTCTCGGCGAGGATGCATTAAATACCCAAGCATGGGGGTTTTTAATGCACTTCACTTCTCGGTTCCCATGCCTTAATTGCTGTCTCATCAGGAGGAGGATTGATTAAATGCTTACTTGCTCCAATCATGTGTTAGTAGGGGTACCCAAGTCTTTTTGCTATTGATTTGATATAAAATTCCACGTGTCCTCCCCTCCTTGGTTGCATGTTCTGCATTCCTACGCCCCNATCATGTGTTAGTAGGGGTACCCAAGTCTTTTTGCTATTGATTTGATATAAAATTCCACGTGTCCTCCCCTCCTTGGTTGCATGTTCTGCATTCCTACGCCCCCTGACACCATCGATTAGAGCGTCTTCATGATGATTAGCCTAGCTTGGCCTAAGCTAGCCATTTGTCAATCATTAGCTTTTGCAGAAGCAAATGAGAGGTGGGATCCAGCGTACAAAAGGAACACCTCGGCACCGAGGAATATTTGTCTATCTCGGGGTCAAGGGTTTTTGCCAAGCCGAGGACACGTGTGTTAACCACTCCGATTGGGGATCTCTCAGCTCCGAGCACTATCGCCTCAGCTGATGGGATGGGGGTCGCCGAGGACACGTGGCGATTTCTAGCTGGAAACATAACGATGCTGAAGACACGTGTCCCCCGATCTGTCTTTTTTCATAAATGTCCCATCAACTGCCCCCAGCCCTTTGATCTTCTGGCACAGGGAAGACGTGTCGTCAGAAGGCGAAGGATTACATATATGCCCCAACCACCTCATCATTGCTCCCAGTCATTTTTTGTCGCTTTGGAGATTGTGCGCATTAAATGCGTCTCTTAGTGTTTCGTGCACAACGATGGGGACAGTTACTATATAAACTAAACCCCCCTCTTTCCCACACTTTAGTTCATGCGAAGAAACTTACAAGAGCTCTCGTCGGAAAACTCCTCAGAAAACCAGCTTGCACCACCGCCCTTCCAGCCATCACCAGAGCAGAAACACTTGCGCCACTACTTGCCACCAGATTTTCGACAACGAAACGAGTCCCTCTAAGCTTCCAGACCTTTCCCGTAGCTTTCTGGTGAGTCCTTGCTTCCTTTTTCTTCCTTTTCCTTCTTCCTTCTGGTTTTTCCAGTGGCCGGTGGTCTTCCTGGTCCCATTAATCTCCCTAGTGGTTTGAAAAAACTCCTTAGGACTCTTTAGGGGGAAAAACCCTCATTCCCTTTGTAGAGATGCCTAGGGCCTGCCTTGACATCGAGATCCAAAGTGCTAGTCCCTCAAGGCCAGGAAAATATAAGGTTAAGGAGGATCAGCAGATAGAGAGTTTTAGAGCCCATTATCGCATACCCAGTAACGTCGATATAGAGGATTTTAAACCTACCTAGCACAATTGTAATATCGGGACCGAGGATACGATGTCTTTTTACACCAAGGCTATCATACGGGTGGGATAAGATTCTCTTTGCCCCCTTTACTCCTTCAATTCCTTTCTCGGTTTCATCTCATCCCCGAGCAATGTTGCCTAAATGTCTTTAGGATAGTAATGGAGGTCATAGAACTTAACATGCGTCTCGGGGTCAATCTTGATCTCGACGACATTCTCTTATGCTACTTCTTGTTGAGGGTGATGCCCCCGCAAAATTTCTATCTCAAGGTAAGGGACCCATCCATGTATCTTGTGACTTACCTCTCTGATTCAGACAAGGGGTATAGGGATGACCTGTTGGTCTTCAGTGGGGCCTAGGAGAGAGGAATTGGCCCTGAGTATGCTAGCCTTAGGTGCCCCCTTCAGTGGAGAACGTCAAGTACGTCGGCCTCTTTACGCCTTATTGTCTTTGTCTCCTTTAAATGTCTTGTCAATCTTTAACGAGACCCTTTCTTATTTTCTTATTTGCGCAGTTGCTCCTCCTTCCCGACTCTTGGTGAATTTTAACGACCTTGCCACTATTTGGGGACACGTCGGTGCCAATGATTTTGACCGAGCTGGACACGTCCTCCTGGGTTACACACCAGGATACAAGAAATTCTCTCAGCTTCCTCAACCCTTCGATCTTTCACGGTGGTCTGAGCTCTTTGACCAGGAAGCGCAACAAGACTTCAAGCAGGACTTAGAGAGAGATCCTGATAGAGCCACCGAGGTTGAAGTTAAGGGTGTCGCTTAAGTAGAAGAACTAGGGGTCAGGGAGTCTTCTGTGCCTGCATACACTGAGGTTGGTATTTCGGGAAGGGTGGTGGGGTCTGACATCAATATCCTTCAATCTTTAGACATCGAGGACGAGCTAGAGGAAGCCATGTCACCCCCACAAATTGATTTGAACTTCTTACGGCGGAGGCAATCCCTTACTGGCAGGAGAGGCAGGGGATCAACCAATAATACGCCCTCATCTTTCTTCTGGGACCAGCAACATCATCCCTCCAGCACCAAGGCCCACCGGTCGGGGTTAGGTACACGACAGGGATCCTCTCATAGAGGAGAAGAGGAAAGTCAAACAAAGGCACGACGCCCAGGGTCGGGGCAGGGCCCCCTCTCCTTTGTGGCAAGGCGAAAGGGGCCGAGGGAGGGGCCCCCTTCCTCAGCCACAGACTCACCAACAGCAGCAACGAACTCCACCTCCCCCTTCGCCAAGAGAGGATGCGACAGAGTGGAACCCTCTGGCAATTAACCATATGAACAGGGTCATCTGCGTTAACGACTCTATCTCCCAGGATCCTCATGTGGCCTACGCAATGAGCGAGACATTTCACTTTGGGGTCGACATGGAGGCTTATTAGGAGCGAACTACAAACTCTTTGTTCCGCTCAATCATCCAAAACTCCTTGGTGGTAAGTTTTAACTTCTGTGTTTGTTCTCTCATGTTTTAATAATTGTGACTCTTTAACTAAGTCTTTTTCCTTGCAGGCTACCCCAACAAATTTTAGTGATCGCTGCACACTACCATGGGGCGAGGGTGAATCTACAGCGGGTCGAGGAGGAGAAAAAGAAGACAGAATAAGCCATTACCATTACCAAGGAGGACGTGGCTACTAGAAACATCACCTTGGCGGCCCAGGCAGCCCAAATATAGCAATTGCTCAAGGATGGTGAGTTGGCGAGGGCTGGGGCTGAGAAGCTAAGGGCTGCCCTTACTGATGCCGAAAGGAGGATTACGGAGTAGACATAGTGGCTATCTTCAGCCGAGGAGAGAGCGACCGAATCGAAGGAGAACTGTCTGGCCCTTACTCAGGAGCTTGACAAAGTGAGGGCTGAATTGGAGGACCATCAGAAGTCGGAGGAAAAACTTCAGAATGAATTCGCCGATAGCGTCTTGCCCGCCCTTGAGGAGAATAGTGCAGATTATTTCAAGAGGGGCTGGGATGAGCCGCTCCGAGCTGCTAGCGTCCCACTTGACTCTCCCTTGTTCGGGATGCACCCCTATGTGCCCTTGGGGGAGATGGTCCAGGCCGGGGCCGAAGTCATCGCTGAGGATGTAGTCCCACCCTTAGGGAAAGCCTCGGGGGAGACTTCTGAAGTGGTAATCCTGACTTCAACTGATGCTGCCCTGCCAAAGACAGATCCTCTTGCTCTCGAGACAGGTGTTCCTCCGGTCCCATCTGATGCTCTGGCCCCTGCTCTAGCCCCTGCTCTAGCTGTTTCTAAGGTCTTTAATGTTGATTACCCATGTAGCGACCTGATAGAGGTGTCGGGGGCGGAGGTGATTTTGACTTTTTGTTGTACTTGTTCTATTCTTGTTTTGTACTTTTCCTTTTATATCTTGTAGCTTTCGGGGACGCAAAACCCATTTTTTTTTGTAATGAAACACTTCTTTTGTTACCATCTATGTATGTCTTAACTACTAGTTTATTTTTGCAATCATCTCCTTGTCTGCGTAGTTTTAACTGCTAGGTTCACGGACTTTATTATGACTTCAGGGCCTTAAAGGCTTTTAATGCCTTCATCATTAGTCTGAGTGGTTGATTCCTGAATCACATTGGTTATATGGTGATATATAGGGATAAACAGGCATCGTGGAGGTTTCAACGCCGAGGGAGGTTGACAACTGATCTCCCCTGATTGGTTCAGCTTCATCATTCTTAGGTGTCATCCGAGATATATAACCCCGAGAGTAGGGTGATTTCACATTCACCAATCAAGGCAGGAGTCTAGGGCCACACCCTTTTCAGGAAGTTTGCTTCTGTTCTTTATTTGGAAGCAGTAGTCATTGAGATTCTGTTTCCAGGGCCATGCCCTTTCCAGGAGGCTTGCTCATGTTCTTTATTTGGAAGCAGGAGTCGTTGAGACTCTACTTCTAGGGTCATGCTCTTTCCAGGAGGCTTGCTCCTATTCTTTATTTGGAAGCAGGAGTCGCTGAGACTCTGCTTCCAGGGCTATGCCCTTTCCAAGAGGCTTGCTCTTATTTTTTATTTGAGAGCAAGAGTCCCTGAGAATCTTCTTTCAGGGCCATGCCCTTTTCAAGAGGCTTGCTCTTGTTTTTCATTTGGAGGCAAGAGTCCCTGAGACTCTGCCTCTAGGGCCATGCCCTTTCCAGGAGGCTTACTCCTGATCTTTATTCGGAAGCAGGAGTCCCTGAGACTACTTCCAGGGTCATGCCCTTTCCGAGTTTCCATTTATAATTGTGGAGAGGGAGAGTACTCAAAAATAGTATTTTTTCAAGTTAATTACATTCCAAGGCCGTGTTACAGATTTTTCTCACATATCTTCTAGCCTATATGACCCGGAGCTTCCTACTGATATTACTTTGTAGGGTCCCTCCTAGTTGGGACCCATCTTCCCATCGGCTGGGTCTCGGGTATTGGCTACTACTCTCCTGAGCACCAAGTCGCCGATCTGGAATCCTTCGGTCTTGACTCATTTGTTGTGAAGCCTGGAAACCCTCTCTTGATATTTAGCCAATTTCAATGCAGCCAATTCCCTCCTTTCTTTTGTTAGATCTAGATCCAGACTCAATTGGTGATCATTGCCCCCCGTGTCAAAGGCTTGTGTCCTTATGGTGGGAAGTCCTATTTCTAATGGGATGACTACCTCTACCTTGTATGTCATGGAGTAAGGGGTTTCCCCTGTCGAAGTCCGGGGGGGTGGTCCTGTACGCCCATAGGATATTCAACAGCTCATCCACCCATTTTCCCTTGGCTTTTTTCAACCTCTTCTTGATCCCGTTGACGGGTAGTCTTGATGGAGGACTTTGCCTACCCGTTGGACTGAGGATAAGTGGGGGTAAAATAGAAGTTATGGATCCCGAGGTGCTCACAAAAAGATTTAAAGGGCCCGGCGTTGAATTGGATCCCGTTGTCTGATACAAGTGCGTGGGGGATTCCAAACCTGGTGACTATATTCCTCCATACGAATTTCTTGGAGTCTATGTCTCGAATGTGTGTCAGTGGATCCACTTTTGCCCACTTGGTGAAGTAGTTTGTTACTACAATTAGGAACCTCTTGTTTCCAAGAGCTCTTGGGAGAGGTCCCACCAAATTGAGCCCCCACTAGGTGAACGACCAGGGGCTGGTCAACGGATGTAAGTCCCCAGCCGGTTGTCTAATAGCTGGAGCCAATCTTTGGCACTGATCATCAGACATATGCTTGCGCGTCCTTCTACATTCATGGCCACTAGTATCATTAGGACATAATACAGTGAGCCATGGATCGTCCACCAGAATACCCCCCACATATTTCTTCATGCACTTCATAGAGGAGGTCTTCCACCTTGTCCTCCCGGACACATAACAGATAAGGCCCCGAAAACGACCTTCAGTATAGCTTCTGGTCTAGGGAGAACCAAAATCTCGGGGCCTTCAGCTTTATCTTCCTGGCTTCTTTTGGGCACTCGAGGAGGTCTCTTGTTAGCAGGAATTTGAGAAAAGGATCAGTCCAGCTAGACTACTCTTGTACTTTCTGGATGACCATTGCCTCAAAAGCTTTATCTATACTGGAAGTTGGAAGGTACTCAATGGTAATCCTGCACAATAGAGTGGAATCCAGAGCCGAGGCTAGGCAAGCTAGGGCATCGACATCTGTGTTCTTGTCTCGGGAGACTTGCCTGACTTCAACCTTTCCAAACTTGCGGATCAAAGTCGTTGCCTCGTGGTAATAAGCTTTCATCCTGGAGTCCCTTGTCTCAAACTCTCCATTCACTTGATTGACTACTAACATGGAGTTACAGCAGACGATCAATGTTGTAGCTCCTGCTGCTTCGGCTAGTCAAAGTCCCGAGATGAGGGCCTCACACTCGGCTTTATTATTGGATGCTTTGAAACCCAGCCGAATGGCCTGCTCTGTGATTACTCAATCCGGGGAGACTAACAAGACCCCGATTCTAGACCCCTTGCTGTTGGAGGAATCGTCTACACATAAGTGCCATGGTAACCTCTTGTCGTCCGTTGAGGATATCGTCCCAAGAGGGGGTGATCCTTCCGGAATGGGAGGTCCCCCGAAAAACTCCGCTATGAAGTCTGCCAGTACCTGACCCTTTATAGCAGTTCAAGGTTTGAAATGGATGTCATGCTCCCCCATCTCTACTGCCCACTTGGCGATCCTCCCAGAGAGGTCTGCTTTCCTCAAGATCACCTTCAAGGGCTGGTCGGTGAGGACAGTAATTGGGTGTGCTTGAACATAATGTCTCAGCTTTCTTGCAGTCGTGACCAATAATAGAGCCAGCTTCTCCAAAGGCAGATATCTCGTCTCCGCGTTTAGTAGCGCTTTGCTCACATAATATATTAGCTTTTGCTGGTGTTTATGGTCACGAACGAGCACCCCGCTGATGGAAAATTTCGATACGACTAAGTACAGGAAGAGCATTTTCCCTTGAGTTGGGATAGACAGAGTTGGGAGAACCCTGAGGTACTCCTTGATTCCCGCAAGGGCGTCCTCATACTCTTGACTCCATGCATTTTTCTCAACTCTCTTGATGGCTCCAAAGAAGGGTTTGCATTTGTCCGAGGAGCGCGAGATGAAACGATTGAGCGCTGCTAATATCTCAGTAAGCTTTTGAACTTCTCTGACCGTCTGGGGACTTCGGATGTCCAGAACCGCTTGGATTTGATCTGGGTTAGCTTCGAATCCTCGCCGACTCACCAGATATCCGAGAAATTTACCTAACTCCACTTCGAAAATGCACTTCGCCGTATTCATCTTTAACCTATACTCTAAGAGGATGGAGAAGGTATCGACCAAGTCCACCAGGTGGTCACAACTTCTTCTGCTTTTGACCAATATGTCATCAATATAGACCTCCATGGTGTTGCTGATCTGCCTTTTGAACATTCGATTCATAAGTCTCTGGTAAGTAGCTCCGGCATTCTTTAGTCCGAACGACATGACTTTGTAGCCATAAACCCCCATTGGAGTGATAAAGACTATTTTTTCCTGATCAGGCGGATGAAGGGGGATTTAACGATAGTCTGCCCTAGCGTCCATGAAGTCCATGTGCTGATATCCTGCAGTGGCATCCACCAACTGATCTACCTTTGGGAGTGGAAAGTCGTTTTTAGGGCAGACCTTGTTCAGATCAGTGAAGTCCACGCAAACACGTCATTTTTCCTCTTTTTTCTTTGCTCAGACTGTGTTTGACAACCATTCTAGGAACTGGACCTCCTAGATGGTGTTGGCCTCTAGGAGTTTATCAACTTCCTTGTTCACCGCCTGGGCGTGATGTGGCGTCATGCGTCGTGGCTTCTGCTTAACTGGCTTGTGTGTCGGATCAACATAAAGCTTATGGGTTATCACTTTGGGGTCCACCCCCTTCATCTCTATCACATTCCAGGCGAATACATCTATATTTTGTTTAAGAAAATCTATCATCTCGGTTTGTTCGATTGAAGGCATGACGGAACCAATTAAGAAGTATATTTCCTCTTCCCCATCTATCAGGGGCACTTTCCGAATGTCTTTCACCGATCATTCTGCTGGATCTGTTCGGGGGTCGTCCACTCCAGGACGCCCCAGATTGTGATTGTTATTTATCCAGGATCTCCTCCGGGGCCTGCCTCTTTTCCTGAATGGAAACCCATGCCCTGACAGTTGAATATAAACAGTTCTTGGCGGATGCTTGGTCCCCTTGGATCTCCCTCACCCCTTCCAGGGTTGAAAACTTCAGCTTCTGGTGATAAGTAGAATGCACTGCCCCAGTGCGTGCAACTAGGCTCGCCCCATGATAATGTTGTAAGTTGAGTCTGTGTCGATCACAACAAACTCCGTGTTGATAATGATAGGGCCAGTGATGACTGACAACGTGATTTTACCCATCGGTAGGGCAAATAAACTGTTAAATCTAATGAGGAGAGTCCTGACTTTAGTGAGATCTTTAGGACCAAGTCCCATTCGTTTCAAGATTTCGGAGTACATCACTTCAGAAGAACTCCTGGAGTCTACCAGTACTCTCTTAACATCAAAGTTGTCAACCTTCAGTGTCAATATCAAGGCGTTGTTATGGGGGTAACTATGCCTACAAGATCCGCATCAGATAATACAATGTTGGGCTCACCAATCCGAGCCTTCCTGTTGGGCTAGCCCCCCTCTTCTTCAGCCACTTTCCTTGTGAATGCCACCTTTTTGAGATTGGACTCAAGGTGCCTGGATGTTGGATGCTCTAGTGGACATATGTGAATCACGTCGATTACGTTGTCCTAGATAACAGCCGGGTTATTGGGGGCCAGAACTTCTTCAAATTTTGGCTCAATGTATTCCTTGAGGTGCCCGTCCTGGACCAACTTTTCCAGAAAATATTTGTACACCCTACAATCTTCGGTACGATGCCCAACATCTCGATGATAGGAGCACCTGACATTCTGATTCTGGGTGGACGGATCACTTTACATTTTAGGTGGCCATTTGAAGAGTGGCTCACTCCGGATCATCTAGAGCAGCCTGTAAATAGGCTCTTTAAATACTGTGTGGACTCCTTTAAAAGAGCTTACGGAGGGGGGTATCAATCCCTTCCGAGAGGCATCCTCCTTCCCCCTGTCTTTCTTCCTGGGGGTAGGGGCCCTACCTCTACCCCCTCCCNTTTCGGAGTACATCACTTCAGAAGAACTCCTGGAGTCTACCAGTACTCTCTTAACATCAAAGTTGTCAACCTTCAGTGTCAATATCAAGGCGTTGTTATGGGGGTAACTATGCCTACAAGATCCGCATCAGATAATACAATGTTGGGCTCACCAATCCGAGCCTTCCTGTTGGGCTAGCCCCCCTCTTCTTCAGCCACTTTCCTTGTGAATGCCACCTTTTTGAGATTGGACTCAAGGTGCCTGGATGTTGGATGCTCTAGTGGACATATGTGAATCACGTCGATTACGTTGTCCTAGATAACAGCCGGGTTATTGGGGGCCAGAACTTCTTCAAATTTTGGCTCAATGTATTCCTTGAGGTGCCCGTCCTGGACCAACTTTTCCAGAAAATATTTGTACACCCTACAATCTTCAGTACGATGCCCAACATCTCGATGATAGGAGCACCTAACATTCTGATTCTGGGTGGACGGATCACTCTACATTTTAGGTGGCCATTTGAAGAGTGGCTCACTCCGGATCTTCTAGAGCAGCCTGTAAATAGGCTCTTTAAATACTGTGTGGACTCCTTTAAAAAAGCTTATGGAGGGGGGTATCAATCCCTTCCGAGAGGCGTCCTCCTTCCCCCTGTCTTTCTTCCTGGGGGTAGGGGCCCTACCTCTACCCCCTCCCATTTCATCCTCGATCCAAGAATACTTATTTATTCGGGCTATCAATTCACTCATGTCTGATGGGGTCTTCTTGGTTAATGACCGATACAGATCTGTATCTCTTGCCAGGCCGGCTAGAAAGAGGCGGTTGCCATGACTTCTGAGCATTCCTCAATCTCATTGACCTCCTCCCAATAACGCGTGGCATATTGGTGGAGAGTTTCCCCTTCCTTCCGTCTAAGGGTTAGTAAAGACCCAACATCCTTAGGTCGCTTACTTCTTATAACAAATCGAGCGGAGAACTACTTGGTTAACTCCTTCCATGATCTGATGCCATTGGGAGGGAGAGTTTTGAACCATTTCATAGTGGAGTCTCCCAAACTCATGGAGAACACCCGACACAAGAGCTGATGGTTTGAATGGTAAAGGGACATCATTTGCTTATATTGTTTGAGGTGAGTTTTGGGATCAGATCGTCTGTCATAAGTTTTGAACCTTGGCACTATAAGCTTCTTGGGCACCTCCATCTCCTGAATGTCCCTGGNCTGTCTGAGGTGAGTTTTGGGATCAGATCGTCCGTCATAAGTTTTGAACCTTGGTACTATAAGCTTCTTGGGCACCTCCATCTCCTGAATGTCCCTGGTAAAGGGGAATTGTATGGTTTCGTCATCGGTGTCATCTTCCTGAATGACTTTACTCCTCTTGGCATCTAGCTGAGTTCTGAGGTCGGTTACCAACTCGGGGGGAACCCTTCTAAGGTCCCTGTGCGGGCTAACGGGATACCTCCTTCCTAGGTGCCGAGTGGAGAGGGTTGACCCCTCAGACTCCTCCATGCCCCCTCGCCCGGTCAGTCCCCGACGGAGGTCGTCCCAAGTCAAAGGCCTTGCCTTCTTGGTCTGGACATCTAGGGGATGCATTTTGGCCCTCGGACGCTTTGGAGCCTTGGAACTTTCTGCTTTATAGTTCAGGTGATTCCGCAAGTCTTCTGTTTCCACTTCCCTGATGGAGGGTTCTTGGGAACGGAATGAGCCCCTGGATCCTTCGCCGAAAGCCGCAAATTCATTTAGATGGCTGAGGACATTCACGTTGTCCTCTTCTAACTGCCGTAATCGACCCCCAAACTTCTCCTCGATCATTTTTGCCAGTTGACGGACCAATAGGGCGGATCCTCCTGATCTAATGCTCATACTGGTTTGGCGGGTATGCCCCCTCGATTGAATGGAGATATTCCTGTCTACACCATCAACTTGATCCTTCGTTTCGGAACTAGAAGGAGTTTGCAAATCGAGGTTCTTTTGCTGGGGACCCCCTTCCTTTCTATCGAGTATTCACCATGGTCACTGTTCTTTGGAAAAATTAATCGTTTTTCACAGACGACGCCAGATTGTGGGTGCTGATTTTTGCACAATAGTAGAAGTAGGAACAGATCTCTCCCACGATGAAATGTGGTTTGAGAAGATAATAATTTCGACGGAACGAAGGGTTTGCTTTTAGGATTTTTGATCGCCCTTGGTAGAGATTTGACCCATCCAAAAGTGGGTTTTGGCAACAAGAAGTAGGTTGAGAGAGACAAAGGGGCCCTAAGGACTGGTGATGAATTATTTGTTGGGTCGCCTGACCGGTCCTGGAAGACTGTGAGGGGATCCTATGACACAAAAAAACAGGTTAGAAGGGTGTCAGAGTACTCTCTGGCGTATCCCCTCCGACGATCAAATTAGTTCTTTGAGAGATGGGAAGGAGAAAGCACTGTAGTTATTTTTTAGAAGTTCTTGCATACCTTTTCAATGGTTTTTGAGAACTATTTATACTTTCAAAAGCTCATGATTGCTAACAGTCCATTCAACAGATATTTGTTAGAGATGAAGCAGTGTGCCTCTCACTTTTATGGGGGATGGACTGTGCTTTAACTGATCGGGATGCCAATGATTTAAAGCTCACTCCTTGGTCTACTGATAATTCAATTCCCCCTTCTCGACGAGGATGCATTAAATGCCCAGGCATGGGGGTCTTTAATGCACTTCACTTCTCAGCTCTCATGCCTTAATTGTTGTCTCATCAGGAGGAGGATTCATTAAATTGCTTACTTGCTCCAGTCGTGTGTCAGCAGGGGTACCCAGGTTTTTTTGCTACTGATTTGATATCAAATTCCATGCGTCCTCCTCTCCTTGGTTGCATGTTCTGCATTCCTGCGTCCCCTGACATCATTGAGCAGAGTGTCTTCATGATGATTAGCCTAGCTTGGCCTAGGCTAGCCATCTGTCAATCATTAGCTTTTGCATAAACAAAAGAGAGGTGGGATCCAGCGTACAAAAAGGGTCAAGGGTTTTTGCCGAGCCGAGAACACACGTGTCCTCGGCTCAGCAAAAACTCTTGACCCAGAGATAGACAAATATTCCTCGGTGGTGAAGACACGTGTCCCCCGATTTATCTTTTTCCAAAAATGTCCCATCATAAAGGATGCATGTTTTTTTTTAATTCTCATTGAATAGGTATTGTATGTGATTTTATTTATCTTTCTTCAAGCAGAATGCAGAACAAACTGACTTTTCATTGTGGATTTGTGTACACTCTTTTATACTCTGTTCTACTCGGTGACTGAGAAGAAGCCATCTGCAGTTTGTTTTACGAGAGATTGCCGCTGATCCCACCGTCATGATTCCAATGTCCCTTTTATTACTAGGCAAGCCTAATATATATTTGTTTTTTTTTTTTGTCCAGCGTTAGCGTGTTTGGAGTTTCTGCCAAGTCAATGCAGTGTTCCTTTGATGAAAGAGGGAATAGTGTGCCAACAGTTCTTCTTATGATGCAAAAGCGTTTGTATTTAGAGGGAGGCCTTCAGGTTTTTTTTTTTTAATACTCGTAACTTATAACTTGTGCTGACTGTTTATGTTGACTATTACTTTGTGTTTATTTTTTAGTTTATTTATTTATTTATTTTTTGGTGCAGGAAGAAGGAATATTCCGAATAAATGCTGAGAATAGTCAGGAAGAGTATGTTCGGAACCAACTGAATAAAGGTGTCTTGCCACGTGGAATTGACATTCACTGTTTGGGAGGGCTGATAAAGGTACGTATCCATGCAAAAGTTTATCTTACTCAAAACTTATTAAACTTTGAATGTCGCTAAAGCAAGATTATATATTTGTTTATTTATTATTGGAATGAATTGAAGGCATATTTATGCAAGAGTTCATTATTACCAGGAAGGAAGGCACTCCTGGAGTTCTGGAGTTCGGTATAGTTCATTATTACAATTTTGANACAAATCATTGCATTGCATTGCATTTTACTGCACATCTTCATTTTCCCTGGCGAAGCTGATATGTTTCTAATTTTGAAAGATGGGTAAACAGAGAGTAGGATGGTCATGGAACTAGCTGGCTAGTAGCTCCAAAGATGTTCCAAGTCCACGGAATTACGGCAGCTAATTATTAGGTGGGTGGACACAATTATTAGTAGGGGCAATCAATCATGTCGTGTTCTCTCACTTTTGTATCGTGTTATTTTTTATCATAATATTTTTGTGTCGTATTTTTTGGTACGTGTCAAGTTCGTGTTAATATTTGTATTAATAAAAAATTATTTAATTTGACAACGACAAATATAATACTATTTAAAAAATTAAAAAATTCTTATTTTTTATCTACAATACTCGTTATATAATTATTTTCTATTTACAATACACATTAATCTTGTTATTCGTGTCAAACTTTAATTTGATCAATTTATTACTCGTTTCAACTAATTATATTATTTTCGAGTTCATATCAAATTTAATTCGAATCGAATTTGTGTTAATAAAAAAAATTGACACCCCTAATTATTAGGACCGACGAAGCCAGGAGGTAGCAAAATCCAATTCCTTGACAAACAAAAGATATTTTTTTTAAACTCTTTCAAAAAATAATTTCCAAATAATGTTACTAGTACGAACAGTTGGAGAGCGAAGGAATCTGTTTTCTACACCAGGCAGTCTTTCAACGTTAATCACGCCCAAATACATGTGATGTAGGCTTTGTTGGGTTATCCACCATGAGGTGGAGGTGTACGTATAGACCCAGAGGAAGCTTTACACCCAACTCATCAAATGCGCACCCAACATCTTTCTTTTGTATGAGTTTATTAGTTGCCGTGACGTACTGCTTATGTGGACGCTTAAAAAGTCAAATATACATATATTTTTACTNTGTACTACTTATGTGGACGCTTAAAAAGTCAAATATACATATATTTTTACTATTGTAATATAATGTTGAATAAAATATATATATATATATTATTTTTGTATGTTCATTAATTAAAAAAAAAAATAGTTGCGTGCAAGTTTGGTCAACCACTTGATAAAATCATAGAGTTAAAACACTTGATAATTCAATTCACATCTCAGATGTTCTGTTGGACATATGACAGCTCTCAGCTACGTACCCCACAAAATACTGCAAAATAAAGGATCAATTGCACCAAGTCAATCCTCTGATCATTCCCTACAGCATATATTCGATTTTATACACACAATTTATGAGGTTCTCAAGTCGTGCGAGACAAGAGTAAGGACAACAAAGAATCAATTACCAGCCAACAGCTAAATTCTTTTGTTCTTTTTTTTTTTGTTTTGTTTTTTTCGAACAAATCCGAGCTATGTTACTAGACAATAAAAATATAAAGGTGCACGAGATAATTTCTGCAATAGTATAAGACAGCGATCTCTAAGTTGGTGAACCTGAAACAACAGGGTCAGAAAAAAAGGGGTCAGTTGAGCGTCTGGCTAATCCCCTCCAAAGCTTAAGTCAGTATAAGGTCGAAGGGTTTTGCTCAATGAACTATTTTTTTTGGTTCAAGTTTGCGTACCTTTGTCCAATTTTCTAAAGAGTATTTATACTTGAATTATNTTGTGCATAGGCTAAGTTTGAGGAGAGGGGTTCGGAAACTGTGCAGGCCCTGTCTTCCAATTGACTAAGCCAGTTAAGAAAGTCAAAGCCCTGCACTTGTAAATAATTGTGATGGGAGTGGAGCGGAGGGGAGGGGAGTGGACTGGAGAAGATTGGGCATGTGCTATATGCCACTCTGACTCTGTTCTAGGCCAGCTAAGCATTTAAAGTTTCTAAGATGTTTTCAGCTATCAATAGAGATTCTAGCTAAATGAACCTAATATGTGCGCAATATTGCCTCGCTTGAATGAATGGTATGGTATGTAAGTTTTATGTCCCGTCTGATTTACTTTTTCGGATTGGACAAAGACCACTAGATTTGGTTGGAAACATAGATGTCCAAGTAAAGTACTCTACATAATTTTTCTCTTATATGAAAGATTATCATCTTGTCTTTTTTTTTTTTTTCCTGAGCAAGTTTTGCTGTAGTAGTGGGTGTCTAACATTAAGAAACACGCCAGTTCTGCTCAAATAGGGGTAGGTACTTCCACTCAACCTATGATAGATACTCTACAAATCATTGCATTGCATTGCATTTTACTGCACATCTTCATTTTCCCTGGCGAAGCTGATATGTTTCTAATTTTGAAAGATGGGTAAACAGAGAGTAGGATGGTCATGGAACTAGCTGGCTAGTAGCTCCAAAGATGTTCCAAGTCCACGGAATTACGGCAGCTAATTATTAGGTGGGTGGACACAATTATTAGTAGGGGCAATCAATCATGTCGTGTTCTCTCACTTACGTATCGTGTTATTTTTTATCATAATATTTTTGTGTCGTATTTTTTGGTACGTGTCAAGTTCGTGTTAATATTTGTATTAATAAAAAATTATTTAATTTGACAACGACAAATATAATACTATTTAAAAAATTAAAAAATTCTTATTTTTTATCTACAATACTCGTTATATAATTATTTTCTATTTACAATACCCATTAATTTTGTTATTCGTGTCGAACTTTAATTTGATCAATTTATTACTCATTTCAACTAATTATATTATTTTCGAGTTCATATCAAATTTAATTCGAATCGAATTTGTGTTAATGAAAAAAATTGACACCCCTAATTATAAGGACCGACGAAGCCAGGAGGTAGCAAAATCCAATTCCTTGACAAACAAAAGATATTTTTTTTAAACTCTTTCAAAAAATAATTTCCAAATAATGTTACTAGTACGAACAGTTGGAGAGCGAAGGAATCTGTTTTCTACACCAGGCAGTCTTTCAACGTTAATCACGCCCAAATACATGTGATGTAGGCTTTGTTGGGTTATCCACCATGAGGTGGAGGTGTACGTATAGACCCAGAGGAAGCTTTACACCCAACTCATCAAATGCGCACCCAACATCTTTCTTTTGTATGAGTTTATTAGTTGCCGTGACGTACTGCTTATGTGGACGCTTAAAAAGTCAAATATACATATATTTTTACTATTGTAATATAATGTTGAATAAAAAATATATATATATATATATTATTTTTGTATGTTCATTAATTAAAAAAAAAATAGTTGCGTGCAAGTTTGGTCAACCACTTGATAAAATCATAGAATTAAAACACTTGATAATTCAATTCACATCTCAGATGTTCTGTTGGACATATGACAGCTCTCAGCTACGTACCCCACAAAATACTGCAAAATAAAGGATCAATTGCACCAAGTCAATCCTCTGATCATTCCCTACAGCATATATTCGATTTTATACACACAATTTATGAGGTTCTCAAGTCGTGCGAGACAAGAGTAAGGACAACAAAGAATCAATTACCAGCCAACAGCTAAATTCTTTTGTTCTTTTTTTTTTTGTTTTGTTTTTTTCGAACAAATCCGAGCTATGTTACTAGACAATAAAAATATAAAGGTGCACGAGATAATTCCTGCAATAGTATAAGACAGCGATCTCTAAGTTGGTGAACCTGAAACAACAGGGTCAGAAAAAAAGGGGTCAGTTGAGCGTCCGGCTAATCCCCTCCAAAGCTTAAGTCAGTATAAGGTCGAAGGGTTTTGCTCAATGAACTATTTTTTTTGGTTCAAGTTTGCGTACCTTTGTCCAATTTTCTAAAGAGTATTTATACTTGAATTATTAATGATTGTTAAAAATCTCCAGTCTCATCTGGACATCTTACATCTGACACATCATTTCTCGTGCAATAAGTGTTTTCTACTCACGTCTCCTCCTATTGAATACTAGAAAAATGGGGTAAATGCTCGGTCAAATGCCAAGCATTTATGCCACTCCCCGAGTACCCAAATCCCCCTAGATCGGCATCCGACATCAACTCAGCATTGAATACTCGGGAGGAACAGTTTCTTGGGAGAGCCGATCATGTCGTCTTGGCACATCAGCCATTAATGCTTAACTATCATGACAGTAGGCTTAGACTCCCAGAGGGCAGGCGCTGGCAGACACGCATTTATTTGCCTTGTTACTATAACTCATTCTGCCATAAATGGGGGGTCACATCGCATTAAATACGATGACAGCTGTTGTACTCGGCTGCTCCATGTTACCATACCTCGGCTTACCTTCTCGACACCCTTTGGATATCCCAACGGCTTCATTATGCCATGTGTCAACCTGGGGACTGTAGAGCCACCTAGAGTCCCGCCAACTGTCCCTCAGTCGCCATCCTTTTCGCAGTGTAAGACAAGTGGCGTAAAGAGATTGGGGGCTCTATCATCACGTCTCATTAATAGCGACGGTTACTTGCACGTCTGGTGCCGCCCTTTTCAAATGCCCTAACGATGACCCAATTTTTCAATTCTCGCTCCCTGTGAGGTAGTATAAATAGGAGGTTTTCATACCTTCTCAGAACTTTTGTATCCTCAACCTCTCTTCAGCAATCAGACCCCGAGTGCTCCTCTGTTCTCCTCCGAGTTCCCTTCGTCCTTCGAGTTCTCTCTTTGAAGACTACCTTCCTGTAAGTACTTTCACTTGAGCTTTTTCTCCCTTCATTTCCTCTACATTTCATTCTTTTAGCACCCACCAATGACTAGAACTAGTAGAACTAGGGGGGAGACGTCTGTTAGGGCTAGGACTACCCACAAGATGAGGAGAATCCAAGTGACTGATGAGAATATCCAATCCTTTAGGGTTAGGTATCACATCTNTGCCCCCACCCCAGGCCCGTCTGTCTTGGGCGAGTGGGTTGCTCGGGCCAAGACCAGGAGCGACCGCCCTATTCTAGAAACCAACTCTATCCTCCAATCCCCCGAAGTGGCATTTGCCATCGCGGGGAAGCTTCAATTTGACGCCAATATGAGCGTGTACAAAGGTTACTCGGACAATCAGCTTCTGATGAGCACTATCCAAAACAACCTAGTGGTAGGTTTAACACTTTCCCAAGTATTCCTCGCACCCTTTTGGTCGTTCTCTAATATTCCTCATTTTTCAGGCTAGCCAGCAGGTGAAGGCCATAATTGAACATTTTTGGGAATATAAACAAGATGCGAAGAACGTCGAGCGAGCCGTAGCTACTAAGGACGACCACATCCTTAAGGTCAAGAGGACCCTCGGTGACCAAATCAAGCACGTCATCGAGCTCATCCGCCACCGAGACGCTGTTCATGCCAAGCTGAAAAAGACCAAGGCGGGTGAAACTGCGATGATAAAGAAGGTCGAGGAGTACGAGCTGCGAGTGTCCTCCTCCGAAGCCAAGTTGCAAGAGTCCGAGTCTGTAATCAACGCTCTTCCTACCAAAGTGGACTCTTTGACAGCAGAGAAAACGGGGGAACAGGAAAGGCTGCAATTCAAATGTTAGAGGGTGTGGGTGGCCACTTAAGACCAAATGGTCCCTGTTTTCGAGGAAGTCAAGAAGAAGGCTTTCAAATAAGGTTAGGACGCCGCCCTTCACGCCTGCCACGTCGAGGTAAGCTCGGACCTATTCGCCACGTATAGCCTTTGAAGGGAGGCTGATGACGAAGCCCTGGACGAATAGGTCCGATCTGACCTAGGTGACCACGTGGAGGTAGAAAGGTCGGTCGGGGCTGAAAGTGGAAACGAACCCATCACACTCAGCGACGATTTTGACCAGCCTTCTCTTGTCATTCCGTCTTTGTCACCTGCCAAGCCAACAGATGATCTGCCCCCTCATCCACCCCCCATCATTACTGGGGTGCATGGTATCGAGCTAGATGAGATATTGGGGGTCGGAGACGAGCTACAAAGGTTGTGTGGAGGCCTCAACAGGGAGGAGCCAGGGAGGAATGAGCCGAGGGCCTTAGCAGCTGGTGGCCTTAGTCACTTCTAGGTTTCGTATTTGTTTCGTAGCTTTTTGTAGCTCTTCTTTGTACATAATTTAGTTACTGTTTGTATGCTTGGGGATGCAAAGCCCCTTTTTGATTTGCAATGATTTCCTGCGTCAATCGTGTTTCAAGGAAATGGCCTTGACGTTACGTCAATAAGGACCTTCTGAAGTAGCAAGGCTTCACGTCGAATTCATAAAAGTAAATGCGTCGAACTTGATGTTGGGTCTTTGGACCCCTCGAGACCGAGTATATATGGGGTTGGACTCTTACACCCCTTGAGGTCATATCCCTAACGACCGAGCGCCTGACTCGAGTTTGTATATTGAAGGTGTTGCTCCAAGGGTGGAGTCTTACACCCCTCGGGGTCATACCCCTAACGACCGAGCGCGTGGCTCGTGTTAATAATTTGAAGGCGTTGCTCCAAGGATGAAGTCTTACACCCCTCGGGTCGTACCCCTAACGACCGAGCACCTGACCCTTGTTAATGCAAACATGAAGACTGAAACCTGATTTAGTAGTAGTATTTCTTTAAATTCGATACATTTCATGGCCATATTTTATCGTCACCATTCATATTTTGCATTCGATACGCGTCTGTGCCCCCCACAGAGATCACCTTATAAGGGCCCTCCCAATTGGGACCCAGTTTTCCATCAGTAGGCTCACGCGTATTGCCCACCACTTTTTGTAGTACCAAATCTCTGACTTGGAAATCTCTCGTTCGAACCTTCTTCCGGTGTTGCCGTGACAATTCTCCTTGGTATTTCACCAGCCTAATGGATGTCGATGACCTCATTTCCTCGGCTAAATCGAGATCTCTAGCAAAAATTTGATCATTATTTCCCAATTCGAAGGCTCTGCTCCGTATTGTTGAAGTCCCACTTCTAAGGGGATGACATCCTCGACCCCATATGTCAAGGCGTATGGGGTTTTTCCCGTTGAGGTCCTCGGCGTGGTCCTGTAGGCCCATAATACGTTAAGTAATTCCTCGATCCATCTTCCTTTTGCCGCCTCAAGTCTCTTCTTGATTCCCGCCTGCATGATTTTGTTAGACACCTCAGCTTGTCCATTACATTGAGGATAGGTTGGCGTAGAATAGTAATTACATATTTCGTACCCCGAGCAGAATTCTCTAAATGGGCCACTGTTGAATTGAGTCCTATTTTCAGAAACAATAGCCCTGGGGATTCCAAATTGGGTGATGACATTTTGCCACACAAACTTCTTCGCCTCCACATCCCGAATATGGCTTAAGGGCTCGGATTCGATCCATTTAGTGAAGTAATCGGTTACCACCAGTAAGAATTTCTTACCTAGTGGGGATCTCGAGAGAGGTCCGACAATATCCATCCCCCACTGTGAGAACGGCCAAGGGCTTTTCAATAAGTTCAAATATCTAGCAGGTTGCCAGATAATGGGGGCAAACTTCTGACATTTGTCGCACTTTTACACATAACTCTTTGCGTCTTTCTACATGTATGGCCACCAGTACCTTTGCGTCATTGCTCGGTGCGCGAGAGACCTTCCGCCCGTGTGACTTCCACACACGCCTTCATGAATTTCGTACAACAGGGGTTCCACTTTGTCTTCGGGAACACAAAGCAATAGTGGTTCCGAGAACGACTTTCTATATAGTTATTGATCATCTGACATCCAGAATCTAGGGGCTTTGAGATTAATCTTTCTGGCCTCTCTGACGTCTTCCGGAAGCACTCTATCCGTTAAGTATGAAATGATAGGCTTCATCTATTTCGACGGTGTTTGCATTACGGTTGGCAACACTTGTTCGGCCTTTACTTCATCTATGTTCGGACTTTCTCGGGTTTCAATAAGTATTTTCCGAGTTACCTCCGAGGCCAAAGCCGAAGCCAGACATGCTAGTGCGTTGGCGTGGATATTATGATCTCTACGAATCTGGGAAACTTCCACTTTTTCTAACTTTTCCATCCTAGATTTTGCCTTCTCATGACATGCCTTCATTCTGTTATCCCGGACCTCGAAGTCCCCATTTACCTGGTTCACGACCAACTGGGAATCGCAAAAGATCCGAAGGTGTCTAACCCCAATCAAGCATGCGACATCCAGTCCTGCTAGCAACGCCTCGTACTCGACTTTGTTATTGGACATCTTGAATTTTAATCTTATTGCCCTTTCAATGATGAACCCTTCTAAGTTGACTAGCACAATATCTATCCCTGCCCCCCTTGCGTTCGAGGATCCATCAACATGAAGATCCCAAACGTCCTCTGTTAGATCCTGTGACGTTGGTGGGGGCTCGGACGCAGAGAACTTGGCGACAAAGTCTGCCAGGACTTGTCCTTTTATTGACGTTTGAGGCTTGTACCTGATTTCAAACTCTCCGAGCTCTACAGCCCATTTGACAACCCTCTCGGACATATCGGCTCGGTGAAGGATCGGCTTGAGATGTCGGTCTGTAAGGACGTCTATGGCGTAAGCATGGAAGTAGTGTCAAAGTTTCTCGCCGAGATTACCAATGACAAGACCGATTTCTTCATTGGAAAGTACCTTGTCTCGGCGTCAAGCAAGGTCTTGCTTATGAAATACAATAGTCTTTGGGCCTCTTCGCTATCCCTAACCAATGCTCTACTCACGGCGTCTCAAGATACGGACAAATAAAGGCTAAGCACCTCCCCTATCGCTGGAACAGATAAAGTCGAAGAATGTTTCAAGTACTCCTTGATCCCTTCAAGGGCTCGACCGCATTTCTTGTCCCAAACCCCCTTAGCTGCCCCCTCAACTTGGCAAAAAATGATTTGCACTTATTGGACGACTTGAAAATAAATCTGTTAAGGGCTGCCAGCATCCCGGCTAATTTCTGAACATCCTTAATGGTCCTAGGCACCCAAACATTCTGGATTACTTGTATTTGCTCGAGGTTCGCCTCGATTCCCCGATGAGTAAGCAAATACCCCAAAAACTTTCCTGAGCTCACTTCAAAGGCGCAGTTCGAGGGGTTTAGTTTTAGGCCATACTTCCGGAGGATGACAAATGTCATCCCAAGATCATAGAAATGGTCGACCACTTCTTTACTTTTGACCAACATGTCATCAATGTACACCTCTATCGTTTCGCCAAACTGGTCTTTGAAAATTTTGTTCATCAAACGTTGGTAAGTCACCCCAGCATTCTTCAACTCAAAAGGCATCACCGTGTAACAGTAGATTCCCCAGGGCATGATGAACGTCGTTTTCTCCTGATCTGATTCATGCAGGAGAATCTGGTGATATCCAGCCCGAGCATCCATAAAGGTGATGCACTTGTGGCCGACTGTGGCGTCTACCAACTGAGCAACCTTGGGCAAGGGTACTAGTCCTTGGGGCAAGCCTTGTTCAGGTCCATAAAATCCACACAAACTTGTCATTTTCCTTCTTTCTTCTTGGCGCACACGGTATTGGATAGCCACTAGGGAAACTGTACCTCCTTGATGGAACCTGCCCCCAACAACTTATCCACCTCTTCATCTATAGCCTTCGTGTGATAAAGCGTCGTTCTCTGGGCCTTTTGCCTAACGGGTTTGAATGAGAGATTCACATGGAGTCGATGAGTCATCTCCTCGGCAGTTATCCCAGTCATCTCGGCCTGGGTCCACGCAAAGACATCGGCATTTGTGGCGTAAAAATGAGGCCATATCATTTCTCTCTGCGTCGCTGAATGACTCCCCTATCAAAAAGTACTTCTCACTGTTATCTAGGCTCAGGAGAATCTTCATCAAGGCCTCAGTAGATCTGTCGGCCGACTCTGTAATGGGCTCGTCCACTCCTAGACGACCGCTCTGTGATTGCTATTTGGCAACCACCGCATCGGGATCACGCTCTTGACTCTGGTGGCTGACTCTAGTTTTCACCGCGACATAGAAACAGCTTTTCGCCAACGCCTGATCACCCCGGATTTCCATTATGCCCTGCGGTGTTGAGAACTTTATCTTCTGGTGATAGGATGAGTGGGTCGTCTTTATTGCATGCAACCACGATCTCCCCATAATAGCGTTGTAAGGGGAGTCGGAGTCCACTACCACAAATTCTGCTGGCGTGGTCACCACCCCCGCCTGTACCATGAAGGTAATTTTTTCAAGGGGCAGGGCACTGGAACCATTGAAACCGATAAGGGGGGTTTTACGGGTTCTAGATCCCCCTAAGAGAGTCCTATCTTGTGGAAGATGTGATCGTACATTATCTCGAAAGAACTACTCGAATCCACCAAGATCCTCTTGACGTTGAACTTCTTGACCCGCAAAGTGATCACCAATGCATCCTCGTAGGATAGGACTACCCTGCCGAGATCAACATAAAAAAACTAGATAACATCGGCACCGCTCCGCGGCTTCTTAGACAGCTGCTCATCACCCATTTCGTCCACCCTGACTGCTTGAGAGACCCTTTGTAACTTGGCGTGGAGGGAGTTGTATGTAGGCTTCTCCACTGTACAGGTATGAATAACATCAATCACGGGTGCTACCTCAGCTCGTTCCCTCGCCGACCCGCCGAGACGACCCCTGTCGATGAATTCCCCAAGGTGTCCGTCTCGCACCAATTGTTCGAGGAAGGATTTATAAACCTTGCAATCCTCCGTAAAATGGTCGATATCTCTATGATACGAACAACGGAATGCCGCATTCCTTGTCGACGGGCCTCCAAACATCCTCGGGGGCCACTTGAAGTAAGGTTTATTTTTGATTTTGGGAAGTATCCCGTGAATGGGCTCGTTGAAGACTGTGTTCACTCCTTCGAAGGATAGACGAGTTGGGGGTGGAATAGGCCCTCCCCTTCGGGCCGGCTGCTCCCTTTTCCTTTTTCTCGGCACCATAACCCTATTTTCGGGCGTGACAGATTCTTCTTCCACCTGGGCATATTTGTTAATCCAAGCCATCAAGTATTTCATGTCCGCCGGAGCCTTCTTAGTCAGTGATTTGTACAAATCCGTGTCCCGGGAAAGCCCCAGCCTAAATGACGCCGCGACTAATGCCTCTACCTCGTTCACTTCATTCCAATACCGGACGACATATTGTCAGAGTGTCTCTCCCCCTTTTCGCCTAAGCGTCAATAGAGCGCCGATGTCCTTCGATTTCTTACTACTGGTGATGAATCGAGTTATGAAGAGCTTTGTCAATTGTTTCTAGGACCTAACGCTCTTAGGAGCAAGGTTCCCATACCACCTCATGCCCGTGTCCCCTAGGCTCATGGAAAAAACTCGGCACAACACCCTTTGGTCAGTATCATAGATTGACATCAATTGTCTATATTGCCGAAGGTGGCTCTCGGGATCAGTTTTCCCATCATAGACTCTGAACCGTGGGACGGTAAACTTCTTCGGCATCTCGGCCTCCCTGATAGCCTGGACGAACAGTGAGATAACTTCGTCGGAGTAGACCTCGGGCTCATATGTTGAGCTGAGCAATGAAGGGGACCCTGGGATCCTTTTTTGATCTTTCTCCTCGAGGCCTTCGGGGTATGGACTCCGCTTTTGATTCAGCGGCCCGACGCCCTCGGGTATCCCTCAGCATAGGTCTCACTTGGACAGGCTTGCCTTCTGGTCTGATTCCGACTTTCCCTTGGAGGCCGAGAACCCTCTTTGGCGGTTATATCCCTTGGGCGAATGCCTAATCCAATCTTTCCTGGAGGGCCAAACCTCCTGGCCTCCTCTACCCCCGCCCTAACCCTATCCAACTCCTAAGTAAGAGCTGAGTAGGTCTGCTCCGACTCCTCGAGCCTCTTCTCCGCTGCAGACAACTGCTTCGCTGCCGCAGTTATTCTTTTCTCAGCGTCCGTNAAAGCTACAAACTACTGGGGTGCCAATTGCATTAAAGCTACAAACTACTGGAGTGTCAATTATCAAAGCTCAAAACAAAGGGGGATCAAAGAATTCAAGATCACCTAACAAGACTTTCATGCCACCTAACAAGATNCAGTTTCGCCGTCCTTTAGAAGTTGGGCAATCTGGGCTACCTAAGAGGACATAGTAACATCCTTGGCAGCAACGTCCTCCCCGGCAATGGATAGAGACGTCTCTTCTTTAGCTCTCTACCTCTTAGCCTGATGAAGGTTCTGCCTTTGCACATGATAGCGCTCGGCGACGGTAGAGATTTGCTGGGTATTCTGCAAAAGAAAAGGAAGAATTAGGCCGATGAAACAGACTTCAAAAAAAAGTTGGAGTTGTTAGAAANCTTTCTTTTACTTTAAGTATTGCTTTCTTTTATTGTGTTATTGCTTTCTTTTATTTCCATTGCTTGAGCTTCCTTTTTCCCTTAGAGAAGTGAAACTCTTTCACTTTTCTAGAGCTTTACTAAAGCTGNACCGTTAACGAGGTTTGTATGATAGAGCGAAAGAGCTGGTTTATGGGTCTCGCCCGGTTTTCCTCCACGTTGCCTCGGAAGAGGAGTAGGCTTTCATTCACGGCGTATGTCGCGTGAGGATCATGGAGAACGAAGTCATTGACCTTAATCACCCTGTCGTCCCTATCCCAAACTCGAGGGCGCCACTCCGCAGCAGTCGTCGTTGGCGAAGGAAGGGGAGTTTGTTNCTTTTCTAGCTTTAACAAAGTCATGAAGAGTGAATAGTTTCTCATCCAATCTTTAGTAAGAGGTGATTACCNAGCATCACTCACTTTTCTAGCTTTAACAAAGTCATGAAGAGTGAATAGTTTCTCATTCAATCTTTAGTAAGAGGTGATTACCNTTGCTACTATTGTTGTTGTTGTTGTTACTGTTACTATTACTGTTCCTGTTGTTGTGGTGATGGAGGGGTCATGTCCATCATGCATTTGTTTTGTTCTCCTCTCCTCTTCGACCAAGGGTCTCGGTCATGGACCGAACCCTGACCAGTTGACCTTATGGGCAAAGGAGGAGGAAGGTCGGTACTGGTCCTTAGCGGAGGTGGGGGAACATTGCTACCGGACCCATTACCCCTCAAGGCAGCCCTCCTATTCAGAAAGTTCAGATCAATGCGAGGTTAGCGCAACATGGCGATCTCAAGTGCGTCTTCCTCGTTCAAGTTCTGAAGAATGTTGAAGTTAGTCCAAACCTCTCTCCCAGAAGTGATAGCCTCGGTTTGAACAATGATGGAGGGCTCNGAATCAATCGTTCATTTATGCTCTATTGGAGGAGGGTTTCGAGTTGAGACGGTATTTCTAGTGGAGTGATCTCTTGGATTTGTTAACATTTGTTTCTCATTTTACTAGCATCAAAACATCTTCACCAAACAACTTCTANTCTTTACTAGTTTTAGTGTGTTTTGTGGGCAACTTGGGTGAGATCAGTTCGTTATAAAGAGATTAACGCTTACACCATAGTTTCTCTCAGATTGTTGTATCTTGGAAAAGAAAGTCGAAAAACTCTGTGCGGAGGGGACATATCTTTTCTTAGGACAGCGTTCATTTCGTGCCTCAATCTAGGTTATTCTAAACTTATTTTTGATCTTANGATTTTACACTTTTTTTCTCCCAAAATCACCTTCCCCTCGGTTTACTTCCTTCCTCATGGAAACGACCTTGAAATACCACCAAGTAAAANCAGCGTTCATTTCGTGCCTCAATCTAGGTTATTCTAAACTTATTTTTGATCTTAGTTCCATTGAGTTTATTTGATATATTTGCATGTTTATTTAATTGATGAATTTGTGATTTTATGTTTTATTTTGTAACAATCTAAGAAGAGATAAAATTAAGTTTAGAATAACGTAGGAAAACTTGTTTTTCTATTTGTTTATTCATTTCTCTTATTTGAAATATGAGCACTATTAAATCTAATTCCTGCAAACCTGAGAAGTTCAACGGTCAACATTNACCGTTAACGAGGTTTGTATGATAGAGCGAAAGAGCTGGTTTATGGGTCTCGCCCGATTTTCCTCCACGTTGCCTCGGAAGAGGAGTAGGCTTTCATTCACGGCGTATGTCGCGTGAGGATCATGAAGAACGAAGTCATTGACCTTAATCACCCTGTCGTCCCTGTCCCAAACTCGAGGGCGCCACACCGCAGCAGTCGCCGTTGGCGAAGGAAGGGGAGTTTGCTGATCCTACTGTTGATCCTGTTGTTGCTACTATTGTTGTTGTTGTTGTTACTGTTACTATTACTGTTCCTGTTGTTGTGGTGATGGAGGGGTCATGTCCATCATGCATTTGTTTTGTTCTCCTCTCCTCTTCGACCAAGGGTCTCGGTCACGGACCGAACCCTGACCAGTTGACCTTATGGGCAAAGGAGGAGGAAGGTCGGTACTGGTCCTTAGCGGAGGTGGGGGAACATTGCTACCGGACCCATTACCCCTCAAGGCAGCCCTCCTATTCAGAAAGTTCAGATAAATGCGAGGTTAGCACAACATGGCGATCTCAAGTGCGTCTTCCTCGTTCAAGTTTTGAAGAATGTTGAAGTTAGTCCAAACCTCTCTCCCCGAAGTGATAGCCTCGGTTTGAACAATGATGGAGGGCTCTGATTAACCCTAATTAAGGTATAATTTAATAGGTAAATTATGTTAGTTGAATAAAGTAAACTAGTCAAAATAAATCAAATTAGAGTTAGTGTGTGAATAAAAGATAATGCATTAATTGTTGTTCTTTTCAGGGTTTTGTACGTCAAAGCTACAAACTATTGGGGAGTCAATTGCATTTAAGCTACAAACTACTGGGGTGCCAATTATCAAAGCTCAAAACAAAGGGGGATCAAAGAATTCAAGGCCACCTAACAAGATTTTCAAGTCCACCTAACAAGATTCAAAGCCACCTAACAAGACTCTTCAAGTCCACCTAACAAGATTCAAGGCCACCTAACAAGACTTTCACCCTCCCTTGTTGCCTATAAATACCACCCCTTAGGACTTGTAAAGCATTCATCTTTTGGTAGTGGAAAACCCTCCAAAAGTATTATTGCTTTCCTTATTGCTTATAGCTTTCTTTAAGTATTGCTTTCTTTTATTGTATTCTTGCTTCCTTTTAATTTATTGCTTTCTTTTACTTTAAGTATTGCTTTCTTTTATTGTGTTATTGCTTTCTTTTACTTCCATTGCTTGAGCTTCCTTCTTCCCTTAGAGGAGTGAAACTCTTCCACTTTTCTAGAGCTTTACCAAAGCCGTGAAGGGTGGAACGTGATTCACTCATTCTTTGTCGAAGATCGGCTCCTTGTGTAAAATGTGTTACCTTGTAACTCCTCTACTTGGAGGGATGAGCATCACTCACTTTTCTAGTTTTAACAAAGCCATGAAGAGTGAGTAGTTTCTCATCCAATCTTTAGTAAGAGGTGGTTATCCGGAAGTTAAATTTATGCAATTCGTTTATGCTTAGCTTTAGTCTTTATTTTTTCATAATGTCTTCTCATCATATTGTTGTCTTTATTTTAAGCATGAATAGCTAAATCTCTTAGTTGGCAAAACCAAGAGGAACCTCCACTTGGGTATACCATTTCAACTCATTCTCCTCCCCTCTTTCAGAGTTCAATGGTTCGGTTTGACTGGGTTGAGGGTGGATAACTTGGTGAGTCTTTGATATTCCGTAGGCCTAGTCACGGTTTATGCTTAGATACTCACCAATCTTACCCCTAGCTTCCCACGAATCAATCGTTCATTCATGCTCTATTGGAGGAGGGTTTCGAGTTGAGACGGTATTCCTATTGGAGTGACCTCTTGGATTTGCCAACATTTGTTTCTCATTTTACTAGCATCAAAACATCTTCACCAAACAACTTCTAACAATCAAAGATTTTACACTTTTTTTCTCCCAAAATCACCTTCCCCTCGGTTTACTTCCTTCCTCATGGAAACGACCTTGAAATACCACCAAGTAAAACACGATCCGTGAAAGTCTCCTTACGCTTGGGGAGCACTTTTGTTCACACATACTCACATTTGAAATCTCATTCATCCACCATTCGATTGACCTTTCTTTTGACATCATCCCTAGGAGAGTGACACTTCCCTTCATTCATATACTATACACGCNTGTTCACACATACTCACATTTGAAATCTCATTCATCCACCATTCGATTGACCTTTCTTTTGACATCATCCCTAGGAGAGTGACACTCCCCTTCATTCATATACTATACACACTAAAAGGTGATGTTTAGAGGTTAAGAAACAACAAAGAATTTTCTCAAGCAGGTTCCCTGACTCCAGTCGCCTCTGTTTCAACCTCTTCGCCGACCCCTTCTACCTTGGCCTCATCAGCCTTGTCGGGATCCTCTTCCAAATTTCGTTCGAAGTCCTGCTCCGCTGTCTGCTCAAAGAGCTCAGACCACCTGGAGGGATCGTAGGGCTGAGTTAGTTGAGAAAATTTCTTATATCTTGGTTTGTAGTCTAGGAGTACGTGAGCTGACCTACCAAACNAGGAGGAGGAAGGTCGGTACTGGTCCTTAGCGGAGGTGGGGGAACATTGCTACCGGACCCATTACCCCTCAAGGCAGCCCTCCTATTCAGAAAGTTCAGATAAATGCGAGGTTAGCACAACATGGCGATCTCAAGTGCGTCTTCCTCGTTCAAGTTTTGAAGAATGTTGAAGTTAGTCCAAACCTCTCTCCCCGAAGTGATAGCCTCGGTTTGAACAATGATGGAGGGCTCTGATTAACCCTAATTAAGGTATAATTTAATAGGTAAATTATGTTAGTTGAATAAAGTAAACTAGTCAAAATAAATCAAATTAGAGTTAGTGTGTGAATAAAAGATAATGCATTAATTGTTGTTCTTTTCAGGGTTTTGTACGTCAAAGCTACAAACTATTGGGGAGTCAATTGCATTTAAGCTACAAACTACTGGGGTGCCAATTGCATTAAAGCTACAAACTACTGGAGTGTCAATTATCAAAGCTCAAAACAAAGGGGGATCAAAGAATTCAAGATCACCTAACAAGACTTTCATGCCACCTAACAAGATTCAAGGTCACCTAACAAGATTCAAAGCCACCTAACAAGACTTTCACCCTCCCTTGTTGCCTATAAATATCACCCCTTAGGACTTGTGAAACATTCATCTTTTGGTAGTGGAAAACCCTCAAAAAGTATTATTGCTTTCTTTTTTTGTATTATTACTTTCTTTTAATTTATTGCTTTCTTTTACTTTAAGTATTGCTTTCTTTTATTGTGTTATTGCTTTCTTTTATTTCCATTGCTTGAGCTTCCTTTTTCCCTTAGAGAAGTGAAACTCTTTCACTTTTCTAGAGCTTTACTAAAGCTGTAAAGGGTGGAACGTGATTCACTCATTCTTTGTCGAAGATCGGCTCCTTGTGTAAAGTGTTTTACCTTGTAACTCCTCTACTTGGAGGGATGAGCATCACTCACTTTTCTAGCTTTAACAAAGTCATGAAGAGTGAATAGTTTCTCATTCAATCTTTAGTAAGAGGTGATTACCCGGAAGTTATATTTATGCATTTCGTTTATGCTTAGCTCTAGTCTTTATTTCTTCATAATGTCTTCTCATCATATTGTCGTCTTTATTTTAAGCATAAATAGCTAAATCTCTTAGTTGACAAAACCAAGAGGAACCTCCACTTGGGTATATTATTTCAACTCATTCTCCTCCCCTCTTTCAAAGTTCAATGGTTCGGTTTGACTGGGTTGAGGGTGGATAACTTGGTGAGTCTTTGATATTCCGTAGGCCTAGTCACGGTTTATGCTTAAATACTCATCAATCTTACCCCTAGCTTCCCACGAATCAATCGTTCATTCATGCTCTATTGGAGGAGGATTTCGAGTTGAGACGGTATTTCTAGTGGAGTGATCTCTTGGATTTGTTAACATTTGTTTCTCATTTTACTAGCATCAAAACAACTTCACCAAACAACTTCCAACAATCAAAGATTTTACACTTTTTTTCTCCCAAAATCACCTTCCCCTCGGTTTACTTCCTTCCTCATGGAAACGACCTTGAAATACCACCAAGTAAAACACGATCCGTGAAAGTCTCCTTACGCTTGGGGAGCACTTTTGTTCACACATACTCACATTTGAAATCTCATTCATCCACCATTCGATTGACCTTTCTTTTGACATCATCCCTAGGAGAGTGACACTCCCCTTCATTCATATACTATACACACTAAAAGGTGATGTTTAGAGGTTAAGAAACAACAAAGAATTTTCTCAAGCAGGTTCCCTGACTCCAGTCGCCTCTGTTTCAACCTCTTCGCCGACCCCTTCTACCTTGGCCTCATCAGCCTTGTCGGGATCCTCTTCCAAATTTCGTTCGAAGTCCTGCTCCGCTGTCTGCTCAAAGAGCTCAGACCACCTGGAGGGATCGTAGGGCTGAGTTAGTTGAGAAAATTTCTTATATCTTGGTTTGTAGTCTAGGAGTACGTGAGCTGACCTACCAAACCCGTCGCCGATGTATCCCCAAACGGTAACAAGATCGGCAAAATTCACCAAGTGTTGGGGCAGGGGAGTAACTTCATGAGAGGAAACTTCTGCAAAGAAGAAAAAATANTCCCCATGCAAAATAGGTGGCACAATGCCTTATCTCTGAAGGCTACCTATTGCCTAAACTATCAGTAATGATGAGTCTTTGAAGGTATAAATAGCCCTCAAAAATACATTACAAAGGTACGCNACCCGTCGCCGATGTATCCCCAAACGGTAACAAGATCGGCAAAATTCACCAAGTGTCGGGGCAGGGGAGTAACTTCACGAGAGGAAACTTCTGCAAAGAAGAAAAAATAGTATCAGACTTGTGCAAGTTAATGTCCGAAAACTTATAAAGCAAGGGAAGAGGGAGAAGCCGGCGTACTTGTCGTCCTCCACTCTTTGGGGCAGCTTAGGCCGGCACACTCGAGGTCGAACCCCCTCTCCCAGGCACCGCTGAAGATCAGCAAGTCGTCCTTATGTCCTTTATCAGAATCAGGGAGATGAATGATTAGATACATGGAGGGGTCCCGGGCCTTAAGATAGCATTTTTACTAGGGCATCACCCTCAGCAAGGAGTAGCATAACAGAATATCCTCTAAGTCGATGTTGACCACGAGGCGTCTGTTGAGATCCAGTACCCTCATTATTATCCTAAAGATGTTAAGATAACACTGTCCAGGGAAGAGGCAAAACCAGGATAGGAACTGAAGGAGAAGTGGGGAAAGGGAGAATCTGACTCCACCCTCCATAATAGCCTTAGTGTAAAAAGGAATAGCCCCCTCGGAGCCGACGTTGTGGCGTTGACGAGCTAGATCAAAATTGTCAACGCCGACACTATGAGGGATGTCATAATGAGTTTTGAAGTTGGTAATTTGTTGGGAACCCTTCACTGTCTATCTCCACGGCCTAGAGGTCCCAGCCTTTTGAACCTTGGGGGTAGGGTGACAACTCCTCAACATCTCTTACAGAAGGGAGAGGATTAAAAGGGTCACTACAGAACATGGAGTAACAGAGAGAGGAAGTCCAAGGAACTACCCTTGGATCTCTGGTTTCTCAAAACAGAGACAAAAGGGGATCTAGAAGGTGACCAGTAGCCAAAAATGCAAAAAAAAAGAGGGGAGCGAACAAGGGAAGAGACGAAGACTCACCAAAAACTAGATAGACAAACTGGGACTTGAGGAAACGTTTTTCTTCTTTAACAATTACTGGAAAGGATGCGGTGGAGGTTTTTCTACTCCGGTGGTGACTAGAAAAAGGGGAGTTATGGTTTTGTACAACGGCATCTCTCCGATGGATTCTCCGGCAAAAGTTCTCTGAGAAAATTCGAGAAAGCAAAAGTGGAGAAATGGGGGGGTAGGCTCTGTTTATATAGGGCCTATCCCCCATCATTGTACACGAAATACGAAAGGGCACAATCAATATGCATAAACTCCAAGGGACGGATTACGGTTGAAGGCAATGATGGGACAGTTGGCAATGACAAGGCGGTTGAGCCCTTTCATCTTCCGGCGACACGTCTTCCCAGCCATAGGAAGATCAAAGGGTTAGGTGGCAGTTGATGGGACACCTCTAAAAAGGAAGCACATGATTGACACGTGTCCTCGACATTGGGGGTACATTTTCTCTCTAATAAAGACCTCGGTGTCGAGGGCACGTCTTTTGTCCTAGGAGGAGACGCATGTCCTCTGCTCTGATGGCGAGTTGCTCCTGCAAGTGTTTTTGCTCGGCACGAGGTGCTTCTCCTCTCCATGATAGATATGTACCCTCAGCTCCAAGGGTACCTCAGCTTTGAGGGAGACAAATGTCCTTGGCTCCGAGGTACCCACTGAAGTCCTGATCTTGCCACGAGTCCTTGGCTTCTGGAGAGGCTACTGATTGATAGTTGAGCATCTAAAATTAGACTAGGAATCATGAGGGCACTCTGCACAATGAAGTCAGAATAACAGGACAAACTAGACACTCAACCAGGGAGGATCAGATGCATGGCATAAAGTGCAGGATGAGGGGTAAAAGTACAAAACTACCCCTACTGATTTGCGGCTATCCCAGGCAAGCATTTAATGAGTCCTCAGTGATGAGACATCTACAGTAGCCTGGAAAGCCGAGGACATGGAGTATTAAATACTCTGGGCTCCAAGCATTTAAAGTCCTTGCATTGAAGAAAGAGAATTAACTGCTCGGGAGCCCGAGCAATCAATACTGAGATATTCCCCATGCAAAATAGGTGGCACAATGCCTTATCTCTGAAGGCTACCTATTGCCTAAACTATCAGTAATGATGAGTCTTTGAAGGTATAAATAGCCCTCAAAAATACATTACAAAGGTACGCAAAATCACCACTCAAGAGACATACAATATTTTTTTCTTCCCCTCTCTCAAAGAACTGATTTGATTGTTGGAGGGGATACGTCGAAAAACACTCTGGTGCCATTCTAACTTGTTTCTTTGTGTGCCAGGATCATCTTNTTTAGAAGATGGCAACAACAAATGAAATTTTGATTGACTACTTTGGGTTTAATTTATGTGCTTGAAAAACCTGCTCAACCTGAGGAAAATAGTCATACCCAAGTCTAGACTAATGAAACAACTACTGTTGATGGAACTAGTACAAGTTTAGTTCCTGAAAAGTCAACAAAATCTGCTTCTGATATAGAAAAAGACTACCTGTGTCATGGCAAAATTTTTAGTACACTTGCTGAACCTATCTATGATATTTTTTGCACTACTAAATCAGCACTTGAACTTTGAAACTTTAGATAAAAAATATGGTACTGAAGATGCTGGACTAGAGAGGTACTATACTGAAAAATTCTTTGATTTTCAAATGATAGATGGAAAATCTGTGATGGATCAAATCCATGAGTTTCAAAACATAGTCCATGAATTAAAGATGAAGGGCATGAATTTTTAAGAAAATTTTCTTGTTGGTGGGTTAATTAAAAAATTACCTCCCTCTTGGTCTGAGTTTGGTAGAATGCTTAAACAAAAGTTNCAAGAAAATTTTCTTGTTGGTGGGTTAATTAAAAAATTACCTCCTTCTTGGTCTGAGTTTGGTAGAATACCAAAAAACAAAAGCCTCAAAGATTCTCTTTTGATGAGTTGCTAATTTCACGTAGAATTGAAGAAAAACATAGAGAGACTCAAAAAGATAAATCAAGTGTAGAAAAACAAAATAAGGCACTTCTAGTAGAAAATCAAACTTTTAAGCCAAAACCCAAAAATTTCAAAAATAAAAATTTTCATAAACATGCAAATATNTCTAGTAGAAAATCAAACTTTTAAGCCAAAACCCAAAAATTTCAAAAATAAAAATTGTCATAAACATGCANACTCAAAAAGATAAATCAAGTGTAGAAAAACAAAATAAGGCACTTCTAGTAGAAAATCAAACTTTTAAGCCAAAACCCAAAAATTTCAAAAATAAAAATTTTCATAAACATGCAAATATCAATAAACAATATGGGAACAAAAATCAAAAATATCAAAAATCTTGCTGGGTATGTGGGAAGACCAATCATTATGCAAAAGATTGCTACCACCGTAAGGGTCAACCGAATAGAGATCATNTACCCCTACTGATTTGCGGCTATCCCAGGCAAGCATTTAATGAGTCCTCAGTGATGAGACATCTACAGTAGCCTAGAAAGCCGAGGACATGGAGTATTAAATACTCTGGGCTCCAAGCATTTAAAGTCCTTGCATTGAAGAAAGAGAATTAACTGTTNAAAAATTTCAAAAATACAAATTTTCATAAACATGCAAATTTCAATAAACAATATGGGAACAAAAGTCAAAAATATCAAAAATCTTGCTGGGTATGTGGGAAGACCAATCATTATGCAAAAGATTGCTACCACCGTAAGGGTCAACCGAATAGAGATCATGGTCATCAAGCTACTCCCAAGTCTCAAGTCAATGTGGTGACTATAGGGGATTCAATGACTGGTCCTAGTAACAGGTATATTTCAAATAGTCTTGAAGTGAATACGATANCCAAGTCTCAAGTCAATGTGGTGACTATAGGGGATTCAATGACTAGTCCTAGTAACAGGTATATTTCAAATAGTCTTGAAGTGAATACGATAATATCAAACAAATGATTGGTGGATTGATTCTGAGNTAAGGGATTCAATGACTGGTCCTAGTAACAGGTATATTTCAAATAGTCCCGAAGTGAATACGATATATCAAACAAATGAATGGTGGATTGATTCTGGGGCTAATATTCATGTGTGTTCTGATAAGTCATTGTTTTCCTCTTATCAGGAGTTAGACACTAGAACTGTGAGTATGGGCAATGGTAGCATCACTAGTGTGCTTGGAGAAGGACGTGTTAGTCTTAAGTTTACTTCGGGAAAGACTCTTTCATTGGATGGTGTCAAGCATGTGCCTGATATAAGGAAAAATTTAGTCAGTGGATCCTTGCTAGTTCAACATGGCTATCGAGTTGTATTTGAGTCTAATAAAGTTGTAATTAGTAAAAGTGGTTTGTTTGTTGGTAAGGGTTATTTGTGTGAAGGTCTTTTTAAGTTAAATATAATTGTTTCTAATCCTAGTGATAATAAAAGTTCTTACTTAATGGTTTATCAAGTTGAAAGTTCGAGTGTGTGGCATGAAAGATTAGGCCATGTAAATTATAATACAATGAAAAGAATGATGAGTTTAGAGCTAATCCCAANTACCCCTACTGATTTGCGGCTATCCCAGGCAAGCATTTAATGAGTCCTCAGTGATGGGACATCTACAGTAGCCTGGAAAGCCGAGGACATGGAGTATTAAATACTCTGGGCTCCAAGCATTTAAAGTCCTTGCATTGAAGAAAGAGAATTAACTGCTNGCTAATCCCAAAATCTGAAATTAAAATTCAAGGAAAATGTGAAATATGTGTTCAAGCAAAACAACCTAGAAAGTCTTTTAAATCGGTAGTTAAAGAAAATCAAATTTAAGATACCTTAAAGTGTGGGGGTGTCTAGCTAAAGTGAGTGTTTCAAAGAATAAAAAACGAAAGCTTGGACCTAAAACCATTGATTGTGTTTTTATACGCNGTGTCTAGCTAAAGTGAGTGTTCCAAAGAATAAAAAACGAAAGCTTGGACCTAAAACCATTGATTGTGTTTTTATATACNACTACAGAACATGGAGTAACAGAGAGAGGAAGTCCAAGGAACTACCCTTGGATCTCTGGTTTCTCAAAACAGAGACAAAAGGGGATCTAGAAGGTGACCAGTAGCCAAAAATGCAAAAAAAAAGAGGGGAGCGAACAAGGGAAGAGACGAAGACTCACCAAAAACTAGATAGACAAACTGGGACTTGAGGAAACGTTTTTCTTCTTTAACAATTACTGGAAAGGATGCGGTGGAGGTTTTTCTACTCTGGTGGTGACTAGAAAAAGGGGAGTTATGGTTTTGTACAACGGCATCTCTCCGATGGATTCTCCGGCAAAAGTTCTATNAAGATAATGAAGAACCTAGGAGGAGTAAAAGAAGAAGAGTTGAAAAGAATTTTGGTAAAGATTTTTACACTTTTATAGTACAAGAAGATCCCAAGACATATAATGAAGCAATGACATCTATTGATACACCTTTTTGGAGAGAAGCAATAGATAGTGAAATGAATTCTATTATGTGTAATAGGACTTGGGTGTCAACAGATTTGCCTCATGGTAGTAGACTGATAGGTTGTAAATGGATATTTAGGAAAAAGTTGAGAACGGATGGATCTATAGACAAATTCAAAGCAAGATTGGTTGCTAAAGGGTTTAATCAAAAGGAAGGAATTGACTTTTTTTATACCTATTCTCCTGTAACAAGAATAACAACCATAAGAGTTTTAATGGCTACTGCTTCAATATATTANGACTTTTTTTATACCTATTCTCCTGTAACAAGAATAACAACCATAAGAGTTTTAATGGCTATTGCTTCAATATATTACTTAGAAATTCATCAAATGGACGTTAAAACTGCATTTTTGAATGGTGATCTAGACGAGGAGATTTATATGGAGCAATCCGAAGGATTTGTAGTACCAAGTCAAGAAAATAAAATGTGTAAGTTGGTCAAATCTATTTACGGTTTAAAACAGGCTTCTAAACAATGACATGAAAAAATTGATAAAGTAATACTCTCAAATGGTTTCATNTAAAACAGGCTCCTAAACAATGGCATGAAAAATTCGATAAAGTAATACTCTCAAATAGTTTCGTNTAGTACCAAGTCAAGAAAATAAAATGTGTAAGTTGGTCAAATCTATTTACGGTTTAAAACAGGCTTCTAAACAATGACATGAAAAAATTGATAAAGTAATACTCTCAAATGGTTTCATTATAAATGATTCGGATAAATGTCTTTATTCTAAAATAACTGAGAATGAGTGTGTAGTACTTTGTCTCTATGTGGATGACATTTTGATTTGTGGAACCAATGAAAATGTGATTTGTGAAACTAAAAATATGCTTTCAAATAATTTTGATACGAAGGACTTGGGCCTTGCTGATGTTATATTGGGAATAAAATTAATAAGAAATAAATATAAGATTATTTTAACTCAATCTCATTATGTTGAAAAATTGTTGAAAAATTTTAATTATTTTGAGTATAAACCAGTGAACACACCATATGATCCACATGTACACCTAAAAAAAAATTAGGTAAAAGTGTATCACAACAAAAATATTCACAGGTTATTGGATCATTAATGTATTTAACTAATTGCACTAGGCCTGATATTGCTTATGTCGTCAATAGGCTAAGTAAATATACTTCTAATCCCAATCAAGAACATTGGAAAACTATTGAAAGAGTATTTCGATATTTAAAAGGTACCTTAAATTATGGTCTTCATTTTCCAGGGTACCCAGCAATATTGGAAGGATTCAGTGATGCTTANTAGGCCTGATATTGCTTATGTCGTCAATAGGCTAAGTAAATATACTTCTAATCCCAATCAAGAACATTGGAAAACTATTGAAAGAGTATTTCGATATTTAAAAGGTACCTTAAGTTATGGTCTTCATTTTCCAGGGTACCCAACAATATTGGAAGGATTCAGTGATGCTTATTGGATCTCGGATTCGGATGAAACTAAAGCTACTAGTGGCTATGTTTTTATGTTTGGTGGTGAAGCTGTGGCTTGGAAGTCAACAAAGCAAACTATTATATCTCAGTCAACAATGGAAGCAGAATTTATTTCATTAGATTCAGTTGCAACAGAAGCTAAATGGCTAAAGTGTTTATTATCAGATATACCTCTTTGCAGTAAGCCTATTCCAACAATTTCTCTACATTGTGACAATCAAGCTACAATTGTTAAGGCGAAGAATTCCAATTACAATGAAAAAAGGAGGCATATACGGATCCATCATAATTCTATCAAACAGTTGCTTAGTCAAGGAGTGATTGCACTTGACTTTGTGAGGTCCAAAAATAATTTGGCAGACCATCTTACCAAAGGGCTAGCAAAGAGGCTAGTTCAAAGTNGGATCCATCATAATTCTATCAAACAGTTGCTTAGTCAAGGAGTGATTGCACTTGACTTTGTGAGGTCCGAAAATAATTTGGCAGACCATCTTACCAAATGGCTAGCAAAGAGGCTAGTTCAAAGTTTATCGAGGGAAATGAGATTGAAGCCTATAAGTTAGTCATTGCAGTGGACACCTAATCTCTGTGATTGGAGATCCCATGAAAGAGATTCAATAGGTAAGAACGAAACTGTAACAAGACTATGTTGAACNTCGAGGGAAATGAGATTGAAGCCTATAAGTTAGTCATTGCAGTGGACACCTAATCTCTGTGATTGGAGATCCCATGAAGGAGATTCAATAGGTAAGAACGAAACTGTAACAAGACTATGTTGAACACTGAATTGTAACAAGGGAAATTCCCTAGTCCCATTTCTAAGGTGATAGTGCTCTAAACTATGATGGTGATAAGAAGGAGTAAATTTCTTAATGAGCCCAAGGCAAATTTCTGCAAGGTGTTGGTCACAGAACATCCTTGGAGGGTTCACCTATATGTGTGTTTGTAATGAGGCCGCTACTATGGGATGTAGGCTAATCCCAAATGAAACACTCGTGAAAATCAAGATACTCGCGCATGGTCGTAAAAGCATAAAACTGATTAGAACTTGATCTAATACCTGTACCGTGTGTGTGAGAGTAGACACCTGAATTAAAGAGCCTAGTTCAAGATTTGTTCATTATGGTTCTTCAGATAGAAGCTCGTTAACGCTAAGTGAAGGNTAATCCCAAATGAAACACTCGTGAAAATCAAGATACTCGCGCATGGTCGTAAAAGCGTAAAACTGATTAGAACTTGATCTAATACCTGTACCGTGTGTGTGAGAGTAGAAACCTGAATTAAAGAGCCTAGTTCAAGATTTGTTCATTATGGTTCTTCAGATAGAAGCTCGTTAACGCTAAGTGAAGGATTAAGTCTGGAAGATACCAATCACCTACTGCATGGTATTGTTGCCCAATTTATTTTTATTTAATTTTAAATCATGTGGGGGATTGTTAGTATATGTGATTTAAAATTAAATTTTATTATCATTTATTCATATTAATAATTTCAGCCGCACATTTATTTTATGATTATGATTTTAAATAATTTTAATTTTTGATTGTTGAAATTCTTTAGAGGGAGTTATATGTAATAACTACATATATCATTAATACATATATACTTACATTGGAGTTACTAGCCGTTGAAGCCAAGCATTTCATATATATATATATATATATATATATATATATATATATATATTCATATAGCCTTAAAGGATAATGGTTATCCATTAATATATAAATAAACATGTGATCTATCTTCCTTTAATATAGAAAAATATATTTCATATACATATTCTCCTTCATTTTTTACTAATTTTGGTGTGTTTTGTGGGCAACTTGGGTGAGATCAGTTCGTTATAGAGAAGTTCATGTCTACACCGTAGCTTCTCTCGGATTGTTGTATTTTGAAAAAAGAACGTCTGAAAACTCTGTGCGGAGGGGACATATCTTTTCTTAAGACAACGTTCATTTCGCTCTTCAATTCAGGCTATTTTAAACTTATTTTTGATCTAAGTTTCATTGAGTTTATTTGATATATTTGCATGTTTATTTAATTTATGAATCTGTGATTTTATGTTTTATTTTGAAAGAGTTTGTTCGTCACTGAATTGATAAGAAATGTTAATAAAATTTTGAAGTTAAAACTGCACTAGTTAATACCTACATATATACACCACATAATATATGTATTTCAAATCACTNGATCTATCTTCCTTTAATATAGAAAAATATATTTCATATACATATTCTCCTTCATTCTTTACTAATTTTGGTGTGTTTTGTGGGCAACTTAGGTGAGATCAGTTCGTTATAGAGAGGTTCATGTCTACACCGTAGTTTCTCTCGGATTGTTGTATTTTGAAAAAAGAACGTCTGAAAACTCTGTGCGGAGAGGATATATCTTTTCTTAAGACAGCGTTCATTTCGCTCTTCAATTCAGGCTATTTTAAACTTATTTTTGATCTAAGTTTCATTGAGTTTATTTGATATATTTGCATGCTTATTTAATTTATGAATCTGTGATTTTATGTTTTATTTTGAAAGAGTTTGTTCGTCCCTGAATTGATAAGAAATGTTAATAAAATTTTGAAGTTAAAACTGCACTAGTTGATACCTACATATATTCACCACATAATATATGTATTTCAAATCATTCTCTCTTTTGAACAAAAGAGAAGTTATTTCTCTTCCATTTGGTTAGTAGAAGAATCTTTTTTGTTTTTAATCAAATAACAATAAATAAATAAGGATATAGAAAAAGCCAGCGTGGTAGGCTGCAGAAGAAACTATACTGCACGCACGCATCACCGGCTAATTCATCAACCTTCCTAAACTACTTAACCCGATTGCCAACTGGGAATTACAAATTAATCACCTTGATTTAAGATTCATCATCATTATTTAAATATAAACATAAAGCCTTGCTAGTTGGTTTGCATCACATCACATCACACACACATCCCAGAATAATGATGAGATATAAATAATATTACAATTTTTGTTATAAAAAAAAACACACACACAACCAAGAACAGCATTAATTATAAATATTACAAGAAAAAACAGTACTCTGTCATGACAACTGGATCGTCGTTTGATCACCTCTCTGGGTCTATTACCGGTGAAACAACGGACAGCTTAATCTGGTTTGAAGGATTGGGCTCCTTAGAACTACACACATCGGAGATGAAGACGGAGAGCCAGACAATGATTGGAGTAACAAAGAGTATGAGACCGAAAGGCACCATCCACAGCTGACTATTTGTAGGGTGATACCTCAACTCCCACCAACCCAACATCATCCCACCTATCATGCTTAACAAAAATGACCCCAAGCAAGCTATGAATGCCTTCACAATCTTCTCAAACTCTTTGTACCTAATAATTACACCATCATGCCTCTCTTCCTTATTGTATGATCCCATCCCATCCAAATAATTAAAACCCGAAGAGAAGGATTCCTCTCGTTAATTTACCCTGAAATTCAGAAACAAATCAAAGTCCCCCAAAGTATCATTACTAATTAACTTCATAGTAAAGTAAAAACAAAGAAAAAAGTAAATACCTTGATTGAGATGATGATGAAGAAGAAGAAAGAGAAGAAGAAGAATATTAAGAAGAAAGAGGGTGGTGTATTAAAACGGCAGTCTATTTATAGCCGTATCAGAGAAAGTATACATGTTGGGGAGTGGCAGAAAATGCTGGGGAAGGTATGCTATACTGGGGAGAGATAGCCGAAGATCAAGACAGTGGAGTGTTTGGAAGGTTAAGATCTAACTCCTAACTCTTAAGGCGATCGAAAGTCCCATGACCAGACGCTCCTAAATTGGATTTTGCTACTCCTACAAGTACCTCCTCCGATTGAGCTTCCATCAGACGTGCCTTTTTATCAAAGTTGTTGACAGTAAATACAGTGAGATATATAAAGGCAAAAAAAAAATGATTGCGTCTCAGTCTTTACCACTGCGGGTTGGAGCTATCTGGGGTAGATTCCATTGTTTAATGTAGGTATAGGTATACTACTTTTTCTTTGACAAGTGGCTTGTATGTTTGTTAGGAGGGAGAATATAAATAAAGAAAGGGAATTATACCTGAATTGGTTTAGAATTAGATATATAGCTGCTGTATTTTAGCAATTATGTACTCTACACAAAGACATTCCGTCCATTTTGGACCTAAAACTTGGATTTTGTGTTTCACTTCATTGCATGAGATTGGCTACAAATTTTAGCCATTAAGCATCAAGAAAAATGAAAAAATGACCATCAAAAGTATAAGAAAGTCGTGGGCACTACTATCAACTCACTGGAATGAAATTTCCCTAGTCATTTAGCTTGTAAATTATGGTTTCAAAGAGGCCATAAGGTTTCTAACCAAACAAACTGTTTGATCATGTATGATCAAACTCAGTGATAAGATCATCAATACACGATAACTTACCACACTTGATCTATTTGATGAGTCCTATAGATCTGATTGTTTTCATTCTAAAATGGTCTCATTTTGCTTTAGATTCTGTCAGCATATAGATTGGAGTAATTTTAGTTGTTGGAGTCACATCAGATCAAATAAATGATTTAACCGAAAGGAAGAGCAAGTAAAATAATGTTCTTAATACCCAAAGGTGAATGGAGGGAATCAGGTAGCTTCGCACCCTGTTGATAACCAACTCAGGTTTTAGTAGAAAGGGAAAGGGTGTATTGGGGGTGATGCAATTGGGAAAGTCAAACTTCAATAGATAAAATGTGTTGTGGTTGATTTTATCTTGGGACGCATTGAAGCTGGGTAGGATGATCTATTGACCGGACTACATTGTCCCCCCTCCCCTGTAACTAGAGCAATGCACTTGTATGGGAAGAGTATAATGCTGGTAGTTCCTAGGAACAGAAATCTTACATCCGTGCACCAGATGAAGGAACATTTCAGAAAACTTCTGAAAGCCGCCCCCCCCCCCCCTAAAAAAAATTATAATAAAAAAAAACCCAAAAAAAAAAGAAGCAGAGAAGATTAAGACTATAGTTGTAGATATTAGGAGCAGTGCATCAACAATCAGATGTCCCCAATTTAGTTATATATACAGTAGGGGGGTCAAGTCCAGTGGAACAGCACACTGGAGAGCCACAGATGCAATCTCTATTCTAAGGCTCTACAATTGTATTGTATGGCTTATTTGCTCTCCAACAAATTTCTGACAATTTTTTTTAACTATACTTAACTCGAGGATCCCGATTAGTTTTGAAACTAAATGGCCAAATTAGGTCAAAAAAGAGGCGAACAGAAGGAGCACCTTTTTCAGCCTGCTGGTCCAAATTTTTGTGAGTGGCCCAGCTAAACTATGTATGTGGTCTGGACTTTTGAGGACCAAACTTGAAGTTTGCTTTCCATCTCGGGGGCTCTGGGCCTTGTGAGATGTAGAAATGGTCAAGGAGATGACTACAAAGCACGTGGGCCATTTTAAACACAAAATTTTCTTATGATTAATAGTTTTTGTCGGTGATTATTATTTAGGCCACTGGGCTGGTGAATTACCTCAAAAGTCCCCTTTGCTAGCAATACTCATTCACCACCACCGCCCTAGCTCGGGTAGCAGCCCCTGTCCTCCTAGATTAAGTGTCAGACATTTTATGAGACTTGTGGGAGGTAAGGATAAGCCTTAATCCAGTCTAAAATATAATTCCGTCCTTCCCATATATTTAGCCCTCTTTCCTTAGCAATAGACTTTATTTGTTGCAATAAATCAAACTAGAAAAAGGGGGAAAAATAAATAAAAATACATTCGCACACGATAAACCTCAGATGAGTATGAAATTTTTTTTTATGCAAGTCATTAAACAAAAATGCCAAAATTTGACCCCAAAAAAAAATAATAATAGTATAAATGTCAAAAGTTCTAAGCCCTTTGTACCATATCCTATCCCAAATAGGAGAGTGAATACCAATATGTTTTTGACCAAAGGGAATTCACCATTGGTGATATGGCCTTGTCCATAACTCCAACCAACAGTACCGAACTGGTAGTTGTTGGGAGTTGGTTTTTAAATGCCAAAAAGCCACCACCACCTAAATGATGTGGCAAATTCAGACAATGTACGACATAACCACGCGGCTCCAGCTAGTTGTGTAGCTCACTGGACCTTTCGGGGGCTTTTTGTAGATTAATTCTTGCCTGTCCTCCAGAAAGCTCTTATTTAGTATCGAAAAGGTGGTGTATTGACATACCAGTTAAACTTCTCTTGAAGTTAGAAATTTCAGTCTTAGAGTTTATATTGGAACTCGATGGTTGATCGCTATACTATCTGTCATGATGTTAAATTATAATCAAATATTTTGTCTTGTGATGACACTGAAATTCAACACTCAATCTCAACTAATGCACACAATCGCTCACAAAAGCACACAAAGAACATAATATAGGAGCGACATTTAAGAGAGATCTAGCAGGAGCTAAGCCACAAGAATGAGGCGGTGAAAAATAAAGCTCCGATGACTATGGATGCTCTGGTTCAGCAAACAGAGTCAACATTCACCCCTGAGGTGCTACACTTTTCACTTTCCCATAAATTCAAAATGCCCTAGATAGAAACATTTGACGTGACGAGGGATTTTATGGACCATCTTAACACATACAAGAATCAGATGGAACTACATAGATACCATCATATAGTGCGCTATCGAGCCTTTGCCATTACTTTGAAGGGCTCGACCTTGGCTTGGTTCAATAGGACAACCCCAGCTTTAATTTTCTCTTTTAGAGAACTCTCCTTCTCATTCATATCCCACTTCATAGGGGCTCTCCCGAACTTTTTGAAAGCCTTCCTACCACCTGTTGAGTGTGAAGTAGGGTCCAAATGAATCATTGTAGAGTTGTGTCCAGAAATTTAACTTGGAGCCCTTGAAAGTAGATACCCTCGATGAGAAGTTCACCCTCACAACCTTCACTCGCCGAGCTGGGGGTCCAATCGAAAGATTTACTATTTTTGATTGCCAAGAACCCCCAAGCCAGTATGACTGAGGTATTGGTAAAAGTAGAAGTATATCAACGGTAAGGAAGCCTTCCTCTCAAAAGCTGAAAACTCATTTACTTAGGGGGAAAAGGAAAAGAAAAGGGATCAGAGTCGAGATCGGTCACCACAGAGAGGAGGAGATCCTTCCCCAAAGAGGAGAGGTGACATTAGAGACTGCCTAGGTCTCCCTCCTCAAGAGCTACAACCGAAATATGCCCCACGATAGTTCATTCCCCTCAACGCCACGATATCACAATTGTTGTATGAGGTCCAAAATGAAAAGTTCTTGAGGTAGCCACCTCAGATGAAAGTGGATCCCCACAAGCGAGATGCAACGAAATACTATGAATACCATCGAGATCATGACCATCGTACTGATGATTGTATCCAATTAAAAAAGGAGATTGAGTTTCTGATGTTGTGAGGTTAGTTGCGTCGCTTGTAATGCAAGACAATCAAAACTAAGCTAACCCACCTTCTGCTCCACAGCAGCAAGCATCGCCTTAACATCAACAACCCATGAGTGAAATCAAGGTTATCTCTGGAGAGTTTATCGGAGGTGGGGAGACAAGCTCAATAAGGAAAGCCCACATGAGGAAGGCTTGAGCAGAAGATGTAATGGAGGTCAAATTTGTGCTTAAGTCACCTCGACTAAGCATGGACATTACATTCTCAGATTTAGATCTGAAGGGTTGCCAACTCCCTTATGATTATCCTTTGTTTGTAAAGGCCATTATAGTCGACCAAACTATCCACTGAGTTCTTATCGATAATGGTAGCTCATTTAACATCATTTTGCGTCAGCCTTTGAAAAGATGGGCATTGGCATAGACAAGATTGAGCCAATAAAAACCCACCTGCTCGAGTTCTCGGGGGAAATGGTGCTCCCCGTGGATCCATCCAACTTGTCCTCATGATGGGAGACCCCTATGTTAGTCTATAACTACAGTACGTTTCTTGGTGATGAATGCCCCTTCANCCTTGCTAGTTGGTTTGCATCACATCACATCACACACACATCCCAGAATAATGATGAGATATAAATAATATTACAATTTTTGTTATAAAAAAAAACACACACACAACCAAGAACAGCATTAATTATAAATATTACAAGAAAAAACAGTACTCTGTCATGACAACTGGATCGTCGTTTGATCACCTCTCTGGGTCTATTACCGGTGAAACAACGGACAGCTTAATCTGGTTTGAAGGATTGGGCTCCTTAGAACTACACACATCGGAGATGAAGACGGAGAGCCAGACAATGATTGGAGTAACAAAGAGTATGAGACCGAAAGGCACCATCCACAGCTGACTATTTGTAGGGTGATACCTCAACTCCCACCAACCCAACATCATCCCACCTATCATGCTTAACAAAAATGACCCCAAGCAAGCTATGAATGCCTTCACAATCTTCTCAAACTCTTTGTACCTAATAATTACACCATCATGCCTCTCTTCCTTATTGTATGATCCCATCCCATCCAAATAATTAAAACCCGAAGAGAAGGATTCCTCTCGTTAATTTACCCTGAAATTCAGAAACAAATCAAAGTCCCCCAAAGTATCATTACTAATTAACTTCATAGTAAAGTAAAAACAAAGAAAAAAGTAAATACCTTGATTGAGATGATGATGAAGAAGAAGAAAGAGAAGAAGAAGAATATTAAGAAGAAAGAGGGTGGTGTATTAAAACGGCAGTCTATTTATAGCCGTATCAGAGAAAGTATACATGTTGGGGAGTGGCAGAAAATGCTGGGGAAGGTATGCTATACTGGGGAGAGATAGCCGAAGATCAAGACAGTGGAGTGTTTGGAAGGTTAAGATCTAACTCCTAACTCTTAAGGCGATCGAAAGTCCCATGACCAGACGCTCCTAAATTGGATTTTGCTACTCCTACAAGTACCTCCTCCGATTGAGCTTCCATCAGACGTGCCTTTTTATCAAAGTTGTTGACAGTAAATACAGTGAGATATATAAAGGCAAAAAAAAAATGATTGCGTCTCAGTCTTTACCACTGCGGGTTGGAGCTATCTGGGGTAGATTCCATTGTTTAATGTAGGTATAGGTATACTACTTTTTCTTTGACAAGTGGCTTGTATGTTTGTTAGGAGGGAGAATATAAATAAAGAAAGGGAATTATACCTGAATTGGTTTAGAATTAGATATATAGCTGCTGTATTTTAGCAATTATGTACTCTACACAAAGACATTCCGTCCATTTTGGACCTAAAACTTGGATTTTGTGTTTCACTTCATTGCATGAGATTGGCTACAAATTTTAGCCATTAAGCATCAAGAAAAATGAAAAAATGACCATCAAAAGTATAAGAAAGTCGTGGGCACTACTATCAACTCACTGGAATGAAATTTCCCTAGTCATTTAGCTTGTAAATTATGGTTTCAAAGAGGCCATAAGGTTTCTAACCAAACAAACTGTTTGATCATGTATGCTCAAACTCAGTGATAAGATCATCAATACACGATAACTTACCACACTTGATCTATTTGATGAGTCCTATAGATCTGATTGTTTTCATTCTAAAATGGTCTCATTTTGCTTTAGATTCTGTCAGCATATAGATTGGAGTAATTTTAGTTGTTGGAGTCACATCAGATCAAATAAATGATTTAACCGAAAGGAAGAGCAAGTAAAATAATGTTCTTAATACCCAAAGGTGAATGGAGGGAATCAGGTAGCTTCGCACCCTGTTGATAACCAACTCAGGTTTTAGTAGAAAGGGAAAGGGTGTATTGGGGGTGATGCAATTGGGAAAGTCAAACTTCAATAGATAAAATGTGTTGTGGTTGATTTTATCTTGGGACGCATTGAAGCTGGGTAGGATGATCTATTGACCGGACTACATTGTCCCCCCTCCCCTGTAACTAGAGCAATGCACTTGTATGGGAAGAGTATAATGCTGGTAGTTCCTAGGAACAGAAATCTTACATCCGTGCACCAGATGAAGGAACATTTCAGAAAACTTCTGAAAGCCGCCCCCCCCCCCCCTAAAAAAAATTATAATAAAAAAAAACCCAAAAAAAAAAGAAGCAGAGAAGATTAAGACTATAGTTGTAGATATTAGGAGCAGTGCATCAACAATCAGATGTCCCCAATTTAGTTATATATACAGTAGGGGGGTCAAGTCCAGTGGAACAGCACACTGGAGAGCCACAGATGCAATCTCTATTCTAAGGCTCTACAATTGTATTGTATGGCTTATTTGCTCTCCAACAAATTTCTGACAATTTTTTTTAACTATACTTTACTCGAGGATCCCGATTAGTTTTGAAACTAAATGGCCAAATTAGGTCAAAAAAGAGGCGAACAGAAGGAGCACCTTTTTCAGCCTGCTGGTCCAAATTTTTGTGAGTGGCCCAGCTAAACTATGTATGAGGTCTGGACTTTTGGGGACCAAACTTGAAGTTTGCTTTCCATCTCGGGGGCTCTGGGCCTTGTGAGATGTAGAAATGGTCAAGGAGATGACTACAAAGCACGTGGGCCATTTTAAACACAAAATTTTCTTATGATTAATAGTTTTTGTCGGTGATTATTATTTAGGCCACTGGGCTGGTGAATTACCTCAAAAGTCCCCTTTGCTAGCAATACTCATTCACCACCACCGCCCTAGCTCGGGTAGCAGCCCCTCTCCTCCTAGATTAAGTGTCAGACATTTTATGAGACTTGTGGGAGGTAAGGATAAGCCTTAATCCAGTCTAAAATATAATTCCGTCCTTCCCATATATTTAGCCCTCTTTCCTTAGCAATAGACTTTATTTGTTGCAATAAATCAAACTAGAAAAAGGGGGAAAAATAAATAAAAATACATTCGCACACGATAAACCTCAGATGAGTATGAAATTTTTTTTTATGCAAGTCATTAAACAAAAATGCCAAAATTTGACCCCAAAAAAAAATAATAATAGTATAAATGTCAAAAGTTCTAAGCCCTTTGTACCATATCCTATCCCAAATAGGAGAGTGAATACCAATATGTTTTTGACCAAAGGGAATTCACCATTGGTGATATGGCCTTGTCCATAACTCCAACCAACAGTACCGAACTGGTAGTTGTTGGGAGTTGGTTTTTAAATGCCAAAAAGCCACCACCACCTAAATGATGTGGCAAATTCAGACAATGTACGACATAACCACGCGGCTCCAGCTAGTTGTGTAGCTCACTGGACCTTTCGGGGGCTTTTTGTAGATTAATTCTTGCCTGTCCTCCAGAAAGCTCTTATTTAGTATCGAAAAGGTGGTGTATTGACATACCAGTTAAACTTCTCTTGAAGTTAGAAATTTCAGTCTTAGAGTTTATATTGGAACTCGATGGTTGATCGCTATACTATCTGTCATGATGTTAAATTATAATCAAATATTTTGTCTTGTGATGACACTGAAATTCAACACTCAATCTCAACTAATGCACACAATCGCTCACAAAAGCACACAAAGAACATAATATAGGAGCGACATTTAAGAGAGATCTAGCAGGAGCTAAGCCACAAGAATGAGGCGGTGAAAAATAAAGCTCCGATGACTATGAATGCTCTGGTTCAGCAAACAGAGTCAACATTCACCCCTGAGGTGCTACACTTTTCACTTTCCCATAAATTCAAAATGCCCTAGATAGAAACATTTGACGTGACGAGGGATTTTATGGACCATCTTAACACATACAAGAATCAGATGGAACTACATAGATACCATCATATAGTGCGCTATCGAGCCTTTGCCATTACTTTGAAGGGCTCGACCTTGGCTTGGTTCAATAGGACAACCCCAGCTTTAATTTTCTCTTTTAGAGAACTCTCCTTCTCATTCATATCCCACTTCATAGGGGCTCTCCCGAACTNCCCCCCCCCCCCCCCCTAAAAAAAATTATAATAAAAAAAAACCCAAAAAAAAAAGAAGCAGAGAAGATTAAGACTATAGTTGTAGATATTAGGAGCAGTGCATCAACAATCAGATGTCCCCAATTTAGTTATATATACAGTAGGGGGGTCAAGTCCAGTGGAACAGCACACTGGAGAGCCACAGATGCAATCTCTATTCTAAGGCTCTACAATTGTATTGTATGGCTTATTTGCTCTCCAACAAATTTCTGGCAATTTTTTTTAACTATACTTACTCGAGGATCCCGATTAGTTTTGAAACTAAATGGCCAAATTAGGTCAAAAAAGAGGCGAACAGAAGGAGCACCTTTTTCAGCCTGCTGGTCCAAATTTTTGTGAGTGGCCCAGCTAAACTATGTATGAGGTCTGGACTTTTGGGGACCAAACTTGAAGTTTGCTTTCCATCTCGGGGGCTCTGGGCCTTGTGAGATGTAGAAATGGTCAAGGAGATGACTACAAAGCACGTGGGCCATTTTAAACACAAAATTTTCTTATGATTAATAGTTTTTGTCGGTGATTATTATTTAGGCCACTGGGCTGGTGAATTACCTCAAAAGTCCCCTTTGCTAGCAATACTCATTCACCACCACCGCCCTAGCTCGGGTAGCAGCCCCTCTCCTCCTAGATTAAGTGTCAGACATTTTATGAGACTTGTGGGAGGTAAGGATAAGCCTTAATCCAGTCTAAAATATAATTCCGTCCTTCCCATATATTTAGCCCTCTTTCCTTAGCAATAGACTTTATTTGTTGCAATAAATCAAACTAGAAAAAGGGGGAAAAATAAATAAAAATACATTCGCACACGATAAACCTCAGATGAGTATGAAATTTTTTTTTATGCAAGTCATTAAACAAAAATGCCAAAATTTGACCCCAAAAAAAATAATAATAGCATAAATGTCAAAAGTTCTAAGCCCTTTGTACCATATCGTATCCCAAATAGGAGAGTGAATACCAATATGTTTTTGACCAAAGGGAATTCACCATTGGTGATATAGCCTTGTCCATAACTCCAACCAACAGTACCGAACTGGTAGTTGTTGGGAGTTGGTTTTTAAATGCCAAAAAGCCACCACCACCTAAATGATGTGGCAAATTCAGACAATGTACGACATAACCACGCGGCTCCAGCTAGTTGTGTAGCTCACTGGACCTTTCGGGGGCTTTTTGTAGATTAATTCTTGCCTGTCCTCCAGAAAGCTCTTATTTAGTATCGAAAAGGTGGTGTATTGACATACCAGTTAAACTTCTCATCTTGAAGTTAGAAATTTCAGTCTTAGAGTTTATATTGGAACTCGATGACCGCTATACTATCTGTCATGATGTTAAATTATAATCAAATTTTTTGTCTTGTTATGACACTGAAATTCAACACTCAATCTCAACTAATGCACACAATCGCTCACAAAAGCACACAAAGAACATAATATGGGAGCGACGTTTAAGAGAGATCCAGCAGGAGCTAAGCCACAAGAATGAGGCGGTGAAAAATAAAGCTCCGATGACTATGAATGCTCTGGTTCAGCAAACAGAGTCAACATTCACCCCTGAGGTGCTACACTTTTCACTTTCCCATAAATTCAAAATGCCCTAGATAGAAACATTTGACGTGACGAGGGATTTTATGGACCATCTTAACATATACAAGAATCAGATGGAACTACATAGATACCATCATATAGTGCGCTATCGAGCCTTTGTCATTACTTTGAAGGGCTCGGTCTTGGCTTGGTTCAATAGGACAGCCCCAGCTTTAATTTTCTCTTTTAGAGAACTCTCCTTCTCATTCATATCCCACTTCATAGGGGCCCTCCCGAGCTTTTTGAAAGCCTTCCTACCACCTGTTGAGTGTGAAGTAGGGTCCAAATGAATCATTGTAGAGTTGTGTCCAGAAATTTAACTTGGAGCCCTTGAAAGTAGATACCCTCGATGAGAAGTTCACCCTCACAACCTTCACCCGCCCAGCTGGGGGTCCAATCGAAAGATTTACTATTTTTGATTGCCAAGAACCCCCAAGCTAGTATGACTGAGGTATTGGTAAAAGTAGAAGTATATCAACGGTAAGGAAGCCTTCCTCTCAAAAGCTGAAAACTCATTTACTTAGGGGGAAAAGGAAAAGAAAAGGGATCAGAGTCGAGATCGGTCACCACAGAGAGGAGGAGATCCTTCCCCAAAGAGGAGAGGTGACATTAGAGACTGCCTAGGTCTCCCTCCTCAAGAGCTACAACCGAAATATGCCCCACGATAGTTCATTCCCCTCAACGCCACGATATCACAATTGTTGTATGAGGTCCAAAATGAAAAGTTCTTGAGGTAGCCACCTCAGATGAAAGTGGATCCCCACAAGCGAGATGCAACGAAATACTATGAATACCATCGNGTTCATTCCCCTCAACGCCACGATATCACAATTGTTGTATGAGGTCCAAAATGAAAAGTTCTTGAGGTAGCCACCTCAGATGAAAGTGGATCCCCACAAGCGAGATGCAATGAAATACTATGAATACCATCGAGATCATGACCATCGTACTGATGATTGTATCCAATTAAAAAAGGAGATTGAGTTCCTGATGCTGTGAGGTTAGTTGCGTCGCTTGTAATGCAAGACAATCAAAACTAAGCTAACCCACCTCCTGCTCCACAGCAGCTANGGAACAGCACACTGGAGAGCCACAGATGCAATCTCTATTCTAAGGCTCTACAATTGTATTGTATGGCTTATTTGCTCTCCAACAAATTTCTGACAATTTTTTTTAACTATACTTTACTCGAGGATCCCGATTAGTTTTGAAACTAAATGGCCAAATTAGGTCAAAAAAGAGGCGAACAGAAGGAGCACCTTTTTCAGCCTGCTGGTCCAAATTTTTGTGAGTGGCCCAGCTAAACTATGTATGAGGTCTGGACTTTTGGGGACCAAACTTGAAGTTTGCTTTCCATCTCGGGGGCTCTGGGCCTTGTGAGATGTAGAAATGGTCAAGGAGATGACTACAAAGCACGTGGGCCATTTTAAACACAAAATTTTCTTATGATTAATAGTTTTTGTCGGTGATTATTATTTAGGCCACTGGGCTGGTGAATTACCTCAAAAGTCCCCTTTGCTAGCAATACTCATTCACCACCACCGCCCTAGCTCGGGTAGCAGCCCCTGTCCTCCTAGATTAAGTGTCAGACATTTTATGAGACTTGTGGGAGGTAAGGATAAGCCTTAATCCAGTCTAAAATATAATTCCGTCCTTCCCATATATTTAGCCCTCTTTCCTTAGCAATAGACTTTATTTGTTGCAATAAATCAAACTAGAAAAAGGGGGAAAAATAAATAAAAATACATTCGCACACGATAAACCTCAGATGAGTATGAAATTTTTTTTTATGCAAGTCATTAAACAAAAATGCCAAAATTTGACCCCAAAAAAAATAATAATAGCATAAATGTCAAAAGTTCTAAGCCCTTTGTACCATATCGTATCCCAAATAGGAGAGTGAATACCAATATGTTTTTGACCAAAGGGAATTCACCATTGGTGATATAGCCTTGTCCATAACTCCAACCAACAGTACCGAACTGGTAGTTGTTGGGAGTTGGTTTTTAAATGCCAAAAAGCCACCACCACCTAAATGATGTGGCAAATTCAGACAATGTACGACATAACCACGCGGCTCCAGCTAGTTGTGTAGCTCACTGGACCTTTCGGGGGCTTTTTGTAGATTAATTCTTGCCTGTCCTCCAGAAAGCTCTTATTTAGTATCGAAAAGGTGGTGTATTGACATACCAGTTAAACTTCTCATCTTGAAGTTAGAAATTTCAGTCTTAGAGTTTATATTGGAACTCGATGACCGCTATACTATCTGTCATGATGTTAAATTATAATCAAATTTTTTGTCTTGTTATGACACTGAAATTCAACACTCAATCTCAACTAATGCACACAATCGCTCACAAAAGCACACAAAGAACATAATATGGGAGCGACGTTTAAGAGAGATCCAGCAGGAGCTAAGCCACAAGAATGAGGCGGTGAAAAATAAAGCTCCGATGACTATGAATGCTCTGGTTCAGCAAACAGAGTCAACATTCACCCCTGAGGTGCTACACTTTTCACTTTCCCATAAATTCAAAATGCCCTAGATAGAAACATTTGACGTGACGAGGGATTTTATGGACCATCTTAACATATACAAGAATCAGATGGAACTACATAGATACCATCATATAGTGCGCTATCGAGCCTTTGTCATTACTTTGAAGGGCTCGGTCTTGGCTTGGTTCAATAGGACAGCCCCAGCTTTAATTTTCTCTTTTAGAGAACTCTCCTTCTCATTCATATCCCACTTCATAGGGGCCCTCCCGAGCTTTTTGAAAGCCTTCCTACCACCTGTTGAGTGTGAAGTAGGGTCCAAATGAATCATTGTAGAGTTGTGTCCAGAAATTTAACTTGGAGCCCTTGAAAGTAGATACCCTCGATGAGAAGTTCACCCTCACAACCTTCACCCGCCCAGCTGGGGGTCCAATCGAAAGATTTACTATTTTTGATTGCCAAGAACCCCCAAGCTAGTATGACTGAGGTATTGGTAAAAGTAGAAGTATATCAATGGTAAGGAAGCCTTCCTCTCAAAAGCTGAAAACTCATTTACTTAGGGGGAAAAGGAAAAGAAAAGGGATCAGAGTCGAGATCGGTCACCACAGAGAGGAGGAGATCCTTCCCCAAAGAGGAGAGGTGACATTAGAGACTGCCTAGGTTTCCCTCCTCAAGAGCTACAACCGAAATATGCCCCACGATAGTTCATTCCCCTCAACGCCACGATATCACAATTGTTGTATGAGGTCCAAAATGAAAAGTTCTTGAGGTAGCCACCTCAGATGAAAGTGGATCCCCACAAGCGAGATGCAATGAAATACTATGAATACCATCGAGATCATGACCATCGTACTGATGATTGTATCCAATTAAAAAAGGAGATTGAGTTCCTGATGCTGTGAGGTTAGTTGCGTCGCTTGTAATGCAAGACAATCAAAACTAAGCTAACCCACCTCCTGCTCCACAGCAGCTAGCATCGCCTTAACATCAACAACCCATGAGTGAAATCAAGGTTATCTCTGGAGAGTTTATCGGAGGTGGGGAGACAAGCTCAATAAGGAAAGCCCACATGAGGAAGGCTTGAGCAGAAGATGTAATGGAGGTCAAATTTGTGCTTAAGTCACCTCGACTAAGCATGGACATTACATTCTCAGATTTAGATCTGAAGGGTTGCCAACTCCCTTATGATTATCCTTTGTTTGTAAAGGCCATTATAGTCGACCAAACTATCCACTGAGTTCTTATCGATAATGGTAGCTCATTTAACATCATTTTGCGTCAGCCTTTGAAAAGATGGGCATTGGCATAGACAAGATTGAGCCAATAAAAACCCACCTGCTCGAGTTCTCGGGGGAAATGGTGCTCCCCGTGGATCCATCCAACTTGTCCTCATGATGGGAGACCCCTATGTTAGTCTATAACTACAGTACGTTTCTTGGTGATGAATGCCCCTTCAGCTTACAATATCCTTTTAGGAAGATCTTCCCTCAATTCCATGAGGGTCATCCCGTCTGTTTACCACCTGGTGATGAAATTTCCAACCGAGAACAGTGTGGCTATGGTCCGAGGAGACTAATGCATAGCAAGGGAGTGCTACGCGGCCTTGATGAAGCAAAAAAAGGTTGAAACTATATAGTTAGATGAGCTCGACATGAAGGATGAGCTGGGGACAAGGCTCACGCCTTCAAAGGAGTTGGAACCTATTCGATTGGACGATGACCTGGAATACCTGGTCTATATCGGCTCCAGATTACTCAAGGAGGTCAAATACCACCTCATCTAGTTCCTAAAAGCAAACATCAAGGTGTTCACTTGGAAACAAGAGGACATGCAAAGGATCAACCCAATAATAAAGTGCAAAAACTCAGCGTTGACTCGACCTATAAGCCCATAAAGCATAAACGAAGAAGATTTTCCCCTGAACACCAGAAAGTCACAAATGAAAAGGTCTATAAGCTCCTCCTTGCTAAAGCCATCAAGTAAGTCGATTACCCGACCTGGTTGGCAAATTTGGTCCTCGTAAAGAAAATCAATAGTAAGTGGTGGCTCTGTATTGATTTCACCGAACTAAACTATGCTTGCCTGAAAGACAGTGTCTCATTCCCACGGATCGACCTAATCGTAGATTCCACAGTCAGGCACAAGCGGCTCAACTTTATGGACGCCTTCTCAGAATGCAATCAGATTAGGATGGACCCTAGTGACAAAGAAAAAACATCATTCGTGACTGAGCAAAGGACATACTGTTACCAAATCATGTCATTCGGGCTCAAAAATGCAGGGCCGCCTATTAGCAATTGGTGAATCGTATGTTCCAAAGACAAATTAGATCAAATCATCTATGGAGGTCTATATTGATAACATGTTGGTAAAATCGCTGAAGATCGAGCTCCACATTCAGCACCTCTAGGAATCCTGTTAGATACTCAAGAAGTATAAGATAAAGTTCAACCCTGCAAAGTGTGCCTTTGGGATCTCCATAGAAAAATTCCTGAGTTTCATAGTCAACCGTCGAGGCATAGAGACCAATCCAGAGAAATTTCAAGCGGTGATTAACATGCAGTCACCCACAAATATAAGGGAAGTCCAACGTCTGACAGGAAAAATAGTCACATTAAGTCATTTCATCTCCAGATCGAGTGATAAGTGCCAACCATTCTTCAAAGTACTAAAAGCAGCTTTTCATTGGGATGAGGGATGTAAAGAGGCATTCAAAGATCTTAAGGAGTACCTCAACCCACCTTTAGTTATGGTTAATCCTCGAGAAGATGAAGTCCTTACCCTGTACCTTATTGCGTCAGATTTATCCACAATCACAGCCCTGGTAAGGGAACAAGATAGAGCTCAATTGCTAGTTTACTACTACAATAGAGCTTTGAGGGGGGCAGAGAAGAGGTACCAAAAGATGAAAAAACTAGTTCTAGGCATGGTGACAATAACAAGAAGGCTCAAGCCCTATTTTCAAGCTCATATGATATAAATCCTCACGGATCAACCAATGAAAGACATCATGCACAAACCAGAGACTAGTGAAATGGGCAATCGAGCTCAACGAGTTTGACATCAAGTACAAGTCTAGAACCGTCATTAAGGGGTAGGTTTTAGTCGATTTTATTACAGAATTTATCACACCCGCAGAACATAAAGCGTCTCAAGAATCAAACAACCTCGTCCCTGACCTTTCAACATAGAAACTCTTAGTCGATCGAGCATTCAACACGCATGGTAGCGGAGTCAGTTTGATCCTGACCTCACTGGATGGAATAGACCTAGAGTATGCTCTCAAGTTCAATTTTAAGGCTTCAAACAAAGAAGTAGAATACGAAGTAATGATCGTCAAGCTTAGGTTAGCTCATTCTATGGAAGTGGAACAACTCATAATATACAGTGATTCATAGCTGGTGGTGAGACAGATAGAGGAGACACACAAAGCCAGGGGAAAGGATGGCACTATATCTGAAAAAGGTGCAAGAATTGTTGAAAAAATTTGTTTAGCGTCAAAATCGTACAAATACCTCGAGTAGAAAATTCCCAAGCAGATGCATTAGCCAGGTTGGCCACCACCTCACAAGAAAGCCTAGATAGATTCATCCCAGTCGAACACCTAGTTGAGCCTTCAGTGTGCTTTGAATCAGAAGAGGTTCTTCCCGTTGATGCACAATCAACTTGGATGGANGTGCCAACCATTCTTCAAAGTACTAAAAGCAGCTTTTCATTGGGATGAGGGATGTGAAGAGGCATTCAAAGATCTTAAGGAGTACCTCAACCCACCTCTAGTTATGGTTAATCCTCGAGAAGATGAAGTCCTTATCCTGTACCTTATTGCGTCAAATTTATCCACAATCACAACCTTGGTAAGGGAACAAGATAGAGCTCAGTTGCTAGTTTACTACTACAATAGAGCTTTGAGGGGGGCAGAGAAGAGGTACCAAAAGATGAAAAAACTAGTTCTAGGCATGGTGACAATAACAAGAAGGCTCAAGCCCTATTTTCAAGCTCATATGATATAAATCCTCACGGATCAACCAATGAAAGACATCATGCAGAAGCCAGAGACTAGTGAAATGGGCAATCGAGCTCAACGAGTTTGACATCAAGTACAAGCCTAGAACCGCCATTAAGGGGCAGGTTTTAGTCGATTTTATTACAGAATTTATCACACCCGCGGAACATGAAGCGTCTCAAGAATCAAACAACCTCGTCCCTGACCTTTCAACATAGAAACTCTTAGTCGATCGAGCATCCAACACACATGGTAGCGGAGTCAGTTTGATCCTGACCTCACTGGATGGAATAAACCTAGAGTATGCTCTCAAGTTCAATTTTAAGGCTTCAAACAAAGAAGTAGAATACGAAGTAATGATCGTCAAGCTTAGGTTAGCTCATTCTATGGAAGTGGAACAACTCATAATATACAGTGATTCATAGCCAGTGGTGAGACAGATAGAGGAGACACACAAAGCCAGGGGAAAGGATGGCACTATATCTGAAAAAGGTGCAAGAATTGTTGAAAAAATTTGTTTAGCGTCAAAATCGTACAAATACCCCGAGTAGAAAATTCCCAAGAAGATGCATTAGCCAGGTTGGCCATCACCTCACAAGAAAGCCTAGATAGATTCATCCCAGTCGAACACCTAGTTAAGCCTTCGGTGTGCTTTGAATCAGAAGAGGTTCTTCCCGTTGATGCACAATCAACTTGGATGGATCCAATCCTAACTTATTTACAAAACGGAACTCTACCTACAAATTTTAAAGTAATAGCGAAGCTAAGGACCAGATCATCCTGATTCACCCTCATCCAAATAAAGCTATACAAGAGAGGCTTCTCTTCATGTCTTCTGAAGTGCGTAGGAGAGGATGAAGCGAAGTAAATCTTAATGGAAATTCATGAGAGTATCTGTGACAATCACATTGGAGCTCAGACCTTAGCCTATAAAACACTGAGGCAGCGATATTTCTGGCCTACCATCGTCAAGGATTCAAATGAGCTGGTCAAGAAATGCAAGGTCTGTCAACTCAATGCAAACATTCCACATTATTCGTCAAAGCTTCTCACCTCTATGATAAGCCCTTGGACTTTCCAGCTGTGGGGGTTAGATATACTCGAACCTCTTCCAATTAGCTCGGGGAAGTGTAAATTCGTTATAATTGGGGTTGATTATTTCACCAAAGGGGCAAAAGTAGAGCCCCTCGCAAGGATAACAAAACAGAAAATCCAAAACTTTGTTTGAAAGTCCATAATTTACAGGTTCGAAATACCAAGGGCCCTCGTCTCAAACAATGGGAGGTAGTTCGAGAGTTCAACATTCAAAGGGTTCTACGCCGAGCTTGGTATAAAGAACTATTTCTGTACACCAGCGCATTCGCAGTCCAACGGGCAAGTAGAAGTCACTATTCGAACTATCAAGGCAGCTTTAAAGACCAAACTTGAAGCTTCAAAGAGTAGATGAGTAGAGCAGTTTCCAAGGGTACTATAGGCTTACAGAACTACTGCTAGAACAACCACGAACGAGACACTTTTTGCTCTCGCTTACAGCACTATGGTAGTGGTTCCTGTCAAAATAGGTGTTCTATCTCCAAGGACAGTGCTCGCAAATCCAAAACAAAATAACAGGTCATTGCTCATTAATCTCCACCTATTAGATGAGAAAATGAATAATGCCCTACAACGCATCTCAGATTATCAAAGAAAGGCATAATGGTATTACAATAAAAAAGTTAAGCAAAGAAGCTTCAAAGTAGGAGATCTGGTCCTAAAGAAACTTCTTCTTGCTAGGAAAGACCCCACACATAGGAAACTATGACTCAATTGGGAAAGACCATACATAGTCACGAAGGTGATTCGACCAAGAAACTACGAGCTGCAAACTAAAGAGGGAAAAACCTTACCTCACTCATGGAACGCAGACCATTTGAAGAGGTTTTTCTAGTAGTAGGAAAGCAAAAGAGGAAGAATGCCTTGTAACCATACCTGTTGATAAATTCATCTTGCAATTGAAGTATCAGCTTATCCACCTAAAAGAACAAGATAAGTTCTTTAGCTCAAAAAAATGATGAGCTCCTTAACTCATAAATATAAGAAGAGTTCTTCAACTCATAAAAAAAATAATGATCTTCTCAGCTTATAAATATAATATGATTTCTTCAACTCATAAATAAACGATAAGCTCTTAAGCCCATAAACTTAAGATGAGTTTCTCAACTCATAAACAAATGATGAGCTCAGCTCACAAATATAAGATGAGTCATTCGACTCATAAATAAATGATGAGTTCTTTATCTCATAAATATAAGATGAGCTCTTTGACTTATAAGCAAACGACGAGCCTCTCAGCTCATAAACATAAGATGAGCCCTTCAAGTCTGGGGGACTACGCAGACCTCAGACTCATAAACACACAAGTTTGAAACATATGCTTTTAGAAGATCAAAACTCTTCTTGAAGTAGGTGCAAGGATGGAGGCATATCTCCACGCCTCAAGCATGAAGAAAAGAAAGGTTACTAAGACAAAATTTTTCAATTTTTCAAAATTAGTTATTATTCAAAACTAGAAGAAAGTTATAAAGCTGAAAGTTTGATGTCTAGAAAGTTACAATATCTCAAAGTTCCTAAAAAGATAGAAAGGATAAGCATCTATTGTAGGCGTAGTTGTTTTATCAACGCCTCTAAGGCAATTTGGGGTCGGTAATGTTTGCTTGAACTTCATGCAAAATAGGAGCTAGGTCTAACTATCCCTCAAGCAAGTAAGCCATTGGGACTTCTACAGAAGCAGCCATCAGTAAAGCAGGCTTAGAAGTCTTCACCTTATCAGGAGTAGGCACTGGGACCTCATCAGAAACAGTCATTGATAGAGCAGGCTCAGAAGTCTCCATCTCAGCCATAGATATATATTCTTTCTCGGTAACTTCTTCTTCCTCAGCAGAGGTTTCTTCTTCTTTCTTTCCGAGGGGAGGCTCAAAGTGGAAGTCCAGCTCTGGATATTTCTTCATAGCCTGCTTCTGAAAGACAAAATATCCCTTAGCCCAAGCANCTCACCTCTATGATAAGCCCTTGGACTTTCCAGCAGTGGGGGTTAGATATACTCGAACCTCTTCCAATTAGCTCGGGGAAGTGTAAATTCGTTATAATTGAGGTTGATTATTTCACCAAAGGGGCAAAAGTAGAGCCCCTCGCAAGGATAACAAAACAAAAAATCCAAAACTTTGTTTGGAAGTCCATAATTTACAGGTTCGAAATACCAAGGGCCCTCGTCTCAAACAATGGGAGGTAGTTCGAGAGTTCAACATTCAAAGGGTTCTACGCCGAGCTTGGTATAAAGAACTATTTCTGTACACCAGCGCATCNTTAGCCCAAGTAGTGGAGCCCTTGTCCGTCAACTTAACAATAGTGTTATCCCTCTCAGCCACCCTAGATCTCTCAGCTTCAATCTTCTTAAGACAGACAACATNTTGGTATAAAGAACTATTTCTGTACACCAGCGCATCCGTAGTCCAACGGGCAAGTAGAAGTCACTATTCGAACTATCAAGGCAGCTTTAAAGACCANAACCTCAACCTTTCTCTTCCCAATAGCCTTGGAAGCTTGAGCATTTTCCCTCATTTTGGCCAGCTTGGCCTTCACAGTGTCAGCATATGGAGACATGACATTGAGATCTAAGAAGGAAAGAGAAACAGAGTTAGACTTGAAACCCAACAAAATATAACAAAATTTCAAAGGTGGTGGTCTCACCAGTAAGGTCTTCTCCTCTGCGCGTAGATAGAGGTATAACAGCTTCACCCTTTCCTCCGGTGGTCCAAAGTCNGGAGCAGTTTCCAAGGGTACTATAGGCTTACAGAACTACTGCTAGAACAACCACGAACGAGACACTTTTTGCTGTCGCTTACAACACTATGGTAGTGGTTCCTGTCAAAATAGGTGCTCTGTCTCCAAGGACAGTGCTCGCAAATCCAAAACAAAACAACAGGTCATTGCTCATTAATCTCCACCTATTAGATGAGAAAATGAATAACGCCCTACAACGCATCTCAGATTATCAAAGAAAGGCATAATGGTATTACAATAAAAAAGTTAAGCAAAGAAGCTTCAAAGTAGGAGATCTGGTCCTAAAGAAACTTCTTCTTGCTAGGAAAGACCCCACACATGGGAAACTAGGACTCAATTGGGAAGGACCATACATAGTCACGAAGGTGATTCGACCAAGAAACTACGAGCTGCAAACTAAAGAGGGAAAAACCTTACCTCACTCATGGAACGCAGACCATTTGAAGAGGTTTTTCTAGTAGTAGGAAAGCAAAAGAGGAAGAATGCCTTGTAACCATACCTGTTGATAAATTCATCTTGCAATTGAAGTATCAGCTTATCCACCTAAAAGAACAAGATAAGTTCTTCAGCTCACAAGCAAACAATGAGCTCCTTAGCTCAAAAAAATGATGAGCTCCTTAACTCATAAATATAAGAAGATTTCTTCAACTCATAAAAAAAATAATGAGCTTCTCAGCTTATAAATATAATATGAGTTCTTCAACTCATAAATAAACAATAAGCTCTTAAGCCCATAAACTTAAGATGAGTTTCTCAGCTCATAAACAAATGATGAGCTCAGCTCACAAATATAAGATGAGTCATTCGACTCATAAATAAATGATGAGTTCTTTATCCCATAAATATAAGATGAGCCCTTCAAGTCTGGGGGACTACGCAGACCTCAGACTCATAAACACACAAGTTTGAAACATATGTTTTTAGAAGATCAAAACTCTTCTTGAAGTAGGTGCAAGGATGGAGGCATATCTCCACGCCTCAAGCATGAAGAAAAGAAAGGTTACTAAGACAAAATTTTTCAATTTTTCAAAATTAGTTATTATTCAAAACTAGAAGAAAGTTATAAAGCTGAAAGTTTGATGTCTAGAAAGTTACAATATCTCAAAGTTCCTAAAAAGATAGAAAGGATAAGCATCTATTGTAGGCGTAGTTGTTTTATCAACGCCTCTAAGGCAATTTGGGGTCGGTAATGTTTGCTTGAACTTCATGCAAAATAGGAGCTAGGTCTAACTATCCCTCAAGCAAGTAAGCCATTGGGACTTCTACAGAAGCAACCATCAGTAAAGCAGGCTTAGAAGTCTTCACCTTATCAGGAGTAGGCACTGGGACCTCATCAGAAACAGTCATTGATAGAGCAGGCTCAGAAGTCTCCATCTCAGCCATAGATATATATTCTTTCTCGGTAACTTCTTCTTCCTCAGTAGAGGTTTCTTCTTCTTTCTTTCCGAGGGGAGGCTCAAAGTGGAAGTCCAGCTCTGGATATTTCTTCATAGCCTGCTTCTGAAAGACAAAATATCCCTTAGCCCAAGCAGTGGAGCCCTTGTCCGTCAACTTAACAATAGTGTTATCCCTCTCAGCCACCCTAGATCTCTCAGCTTCAATCTTCTTAAGACAGACAACATTGATATCACTTAGCTCTTTCAACTTGTCTTTACTGCATCTATTGCTTCCTAAGCTTCCATCATTTCCTTCTGAGCTTGAACAAGACCATCCGTCTTGAGCTTGACCTAAGTCTCAATCTTTTTTTTGGATGAGTTCAAGTCCTTGACTTGCCCCTTGAGGTCATAATTTTTGAAGGTCAACTCAACAACCTTGAGCTCAGAAGTCTTGAGGGATTCCTTGGCATCCCCAACAACCTTCTCTAAAGCCTGAGCCCTACTCATAAGAGCTCCAACATGTATCGCCATCTGTAAAGAAAAAAATAAAGTCAAGTTAGGGATCACAAAGCGAAGCTAGGCTCAACAAATGGACTCTAATAAAAATCAGGGACTCACTAAGGTTGCCCCATATAAGGTAGTGGTAGTTGAGGTGGAAAGGGGCATAGAGGAAGCCTCCCAGAGGTCGACCTCTGAAATGATCAAAAGAATGACACTGGCAGCCAGGTTCACGTCTACAAGTAGGGAACTCTCGTCTTTGGCCACCTTAGTCGAAGAACTCCTCAACATTTCGAGAAGTATCTTTGGAGGTGTTCTTTCAGTAAACTTCGATGGAGGGGAGTCCTTAAGAAAGTGAGCTATTGCGTCTGAAGCCTTGGCCACCTCCTTGAGCGTGGGAGAGGTCTTGGCGACCTCTGCAAAAGATTTCTTGAGCTTAAAGGAAGGGATATTAACCCTCCTAACATATGTAGGAGGCTTGGGGGCAAGAAGGGCCTTCTTAGAGGAATCCTTCTTCGCAACAATCTGAGAAGAATTCAGGTCATCACCCAACCCGACCTCAACCTTTCTCTTCCCAATAGCCTTGGAAGCTTGAGCATTTTCCCTCATTTTGGCCAGCTTGGCCTTCATAGTGTCAACATATGGAGACATGACATCGAGATCTAAGAAGGAAAGAGAAACAGAGTTAGACTTGAAACCCAACAAAATATAACAAAATTTCAAAGGCGGAGGTCTCACCAGTAAGGTCTTCTTCTCTGCGCGTAGATAGAGGTATAACAGCTTCACCCTTTCCTCCGGTGGTCCAAAGTCGTGCTTGGCTAGAATCAAGGGCATGAGGAGCTTCACGTATTTCTCTAGGGAACACTCCTTAAGGTCTCTAAGGAGGAGCATCTCGTCTACTTCAAGGTCAGGATGAATACTTGAAACAACAAAGGAATGCATTAGCATTTAAGAAGATAAAAAAAAAAAAAAAAAAGCTCAACTAAACAGCACCTCAACATGACTCACCCAAATTATCTGGGCCTAACCAACCTGAGGTACTAGAAGTGTATATGAGGCATCCCTCGGATTGAACTCCCACTCCTTGTAAGACATAAGGAAGAAGCTATTTTTCTAACGTTTTGTGGGAGGACGGCAGGTCGATAATCAAATATTAGGTCTTCACCCATTTGAAGATGGAAAGAAAACCATCAACAAGAGAGAATTTGACATTGAAGAAGTGTATAAGTAAAGGAATAGAGGGCAAACCAGCAAGGCCATTTTTTCTGAAGAAAATCATAAGGCCTACTAGGATACCCCTAAAGTTGAGAAAGAACTGAACAGAACACATATTGAAGTGCTAGAGAACGAACTTCAAGAAATGGTTCATAGAAAACCTAAGACCGATCTCAAAGGTGGCCAAGAAGAAGCAGGTCTTCTCAGGAAACACGGTATTGTATCAGTTGTCCACATTAGGATACCAGACACGCATATTCCTAGGGAAGCCGAACTTGGCAGAGATTGTGCCAAACAGAAGAGGGTTAACTTTACAAGGTCTCGAGGTGTCTAAAGTGCCCGAAGAGACCTCATCTTCCCCAGTAGTGCCCGAGGTCCTGATAACGTTTTTCTTACCCCGTCTCTTTAGAGACTTTTTAGGTTTCGCAGCTGAGCCACGGAGGAGCAGGGGAGCCCTAGCACTAACAGCCCTGACGTCAACCACATCAACTTTGAGGAAGTTGTCTATCTCGTCTCCCACATCCCTAAGGTCATCAAGTTCATCAGGGTCAGATAAGTTGACCTTTTGACTCACCCCGGGGGATGTCAGAACATCATTTCCACCAATGTGTTTGTGACGACGAGATCGAACTTTGACCTCGAGAGATTTGTCATCCATGGCAAGAGAGACAGAAGACCCCATAGCCTTAAAAGAAAAAGACCTAAAGGCACGAAGGGAAAAATAGCCAAAAGAAGCGTAGAGGGAAGGAATGTTCGAAGAACGATCCTCAAGGGCTCAAGGGTTAAGACACCAACGATTAAAGAGAAAAACCCTAGCAGTCATGTAGGGATCCAAGAAAAGGGGAAAAAAAGTTAAAGAATGACCAAAGCTCCTAAAGTAAGAAAAGTGGAATGACTAAAAGTTGAATAATCACCTCAGATTTGAAGGATCCATGGTTGACCAAGAAATCCTAGGAGAGAGAAATTAAAAAGAGATAAAGCAAAAGACGTAGCTAAACAAAGGCGATTGACAGTTGAAAACCAAGAACAACACCTAGAAAGATAGGGAGAAGCTTCGTGCATCCTCAAAGTGGACCCAAGGAAGGTCTGGGCGCTCATTGAGAAGGCTTGATGAACAGAGGAAGAAAGGATTGAAGAAGTTGCAGAGCAAAGGGAAAAAAGAGGCGTTTTCTGGAAGAAGGAAGAAAGGATTTGAAAAGATAAAAAATATGANCCGGGGGATGTCAGAACATCATTTCCACCAATGTGTTTGTGACGACGAGATCGAACTTTGACCTCGAGAGATTTGTCATCCATGGCAAGAGAGACAGAAGACCCCATAGCCTTAAAAGAAAAAGACCTAAAGGCACGAAGGGAAAAATAGCCAAAAGAAGCGTAGAGGGAAGGAATGTTCGAAGAACGATCCTCAAGGGCTCAAGGGTTAAGACACCAACGATTAAAGAGAAAAACCCTAGCAGTCATGTAGGGATCCAAGAAAAGGGGAAAAAAAGTTAAAGAATGACCAAAGCTCCTAAAGTAAGAAAAGTGGAATGACTAAAAGTTGAATAATCACCTCAGATTTGAAGGATCCATGGTTGACCAAGAAATCCTAGGAGAGAGAAATTAAAAAGAGATAAAGCAAAAGACGTAGCTAAACAAAGGCGATTGACAGTTGAAAACCAAGAACAACACCTAGAAAGATAGGGAGAAGCTTCGTGCATCCTCAAAGTGGACCCAAGGAAGGTCTGGGCGCTCATTGAGAAGGCTTGATGAACAGAGGAAGAAAGGATTGAAGAAGTTGCAGAGCAAAGGGAAAAAAGAGGCGTTTTCTGGAAGAAGGAAGAAAGGATTTGAAAAGATAAAAAATATGAAAAAAAAAAAAGTGTCTAGTGGTTTTTTGTCTACAGAAACATTTAAGACTTTCGTATGGTTGGACAAGTGGTGCGAGAACATTGAGCAAGCACAATAATCAAGGCACGTGTGACCCCCTGTAGGTGTGTGACGCCAAAAACCTTGAGAAATGTCAGCACACCTTTCTCATAAAAAACAAACCTAACTTATCCACAGCTAGTAGTGCAGATCATTCCCAATCTACATTAGGCAAGACTTACTTAGTTAGGGACTAGGGGGACAATTGATGATACCAAAAATTAGCCAAGGTTAAGCTCGACCAGTAGTAGATTGGGGATTTACCCTTAATAAAGGCCCATGATATATTGTCAGAATTTGGGTTCCGATCGAGACAGCTAAGGTCGAGTGAACGAGTTAACCCCTTAATCCCAAGTGGTCACCTCGGTTCAGGCACCTTAGCACATATGTCACATATCAGACATCCCAGGTCAGACCTCATATCTCAGACCTTCCAGCTTGAGACTCCTAATTCAGGGGGCGCAAATCGAGAATCATCACCAACGTGATCCTCGTGTGCACTACGACAATAACAACTCATACCTTCTTGAGGGTCACGTCACACCTATGGAATGTAACACTTTGTAATTCTGTAACCTCATTTCCCAAGTAATAGAGAATTCCTTCAAGAACAAGAGACTTCATTACGGTAGACTAGTCATGCTTCCAAGTGGGTGAACCACTATAAACTTCATGTCTATTAAATTCTACTCACAGTTATTATCCCTGAATTGATTGTTCAACCACCAAGNAGAGACTTCATTACGAAAGACTAGTCATGCTTCCAAGTGGGTGAACCACTATAAACTTCCTGTCTATTAAATTCTACTCACAGTTATTATCCCTGAATTGATTGTTCAACCACCAAGAGCAAAGAAGCACAGACTGAATGCTCCACTAATCACCATCAATAAATCCCCAATCCATTTACCTCTGCTCAACCGTGCAGAATACACCATCAAAAAGAAACATTTTTCGCCCGACATATCAAGAGGAAAATTAGGAGGATAGTCTATTTTACCTACCCACCAAAATATTCCCACCCAATTTTGGGGGAAAAACAAGAGTTAAGTGGATGAAATATCGATCCTTATGAATTCATAAATCCACTGCAATGACTCATCATGGTAAACAAAAATTGTATATTCTTTCTTTTCTCTTTTTTCATTGTAAGACCAAATCTTCTGAAAAGTTTTATTACTCTAATTTTTCATGCATTCCAAAAAAAAAAAAACAGAGAGAGTTCAGTCATTCATCATTAAATTTATTAGGCCCGTGATAGGTTTCTATGATCAAAATTGTTTGATCTTGACTAATGTGATAAGAAAGAACTTCGTTAACCATAACTAATAAAATATGTATAGCAAGGACCAAATCCATACTCTTCTCCATATTACCCAGGAAATAATTATTTTTTTGATAAAAAAATTCCTAAAAGTACGTCTTTTGTATCTTTTAAGTTTGAATTGAAAGGCCTAGTGTTTAAGACTTTGAACCTGACTTCAAAATTGAGCTCAAATATTTCTACTCCGTTATTAACATAAAGATGGGAATGAGTATTCACATAGTGAAAAAATATATACGTCCAACATGGATGGAAGAAAAAGAATTCTTCGTATCTGCGGTTCATTGACTGATTTGAATACAATGATTCGGACAACAGCATATAGAATGAAAAGTTCATTGTGAAAACTATGTATATGGAAAAAAAACAAATATTGTTTGCACAATTTCAAAGTTACAGGAGCTGAATTATAGGGAAAAATCAAATCCCTTGATTGTAGGAATCAATTAGCTCTTCGCTTAACATCATCATTGATGATGTGTATAACATAATTTAGCAAAACAGAGAATGTAAGGTGCACTGAAAAATTCAATCTGAGCTTCAAGGCTCTTGAGAACATGAATTTAGGAAAATTAGGTCAATTATACATAAGAATTATAGTAGTTCACCAGCTCGGGAGCACGGCTAATCCACTCTTCAATAGAGTGTCTTACTCCTTAGGAATATATTGATAAAAAGGGAAGTTACACAATAGTTTGATAAAGCTTTTGTTGCTTGTACTCTAGCGAGGACTTTGTACAGTATTTATAACAAATTTTGAGCTTAGTTGAATCTGAAGTGTGATCTTCGTCTCTCTCATATAACGTTTTACTTGATTTGTGTAGTGGTTATGCGGAGTGACGGAGGAGTTGCGAATTTGGTGTCTGGACTGATGCCTAATCCCATTGAGTAGAAATGTAGTAGTTGCTAGCTGTCTTTCACTCCGCTTCCTTTGAAATGTGGATTCAGAGAGCTTGAGGTTTCTGTATTACAGGGCTCCCGATCTGATCTGAATAACGGAACTTAACCTTGAGATTTTCTAGGCATCATCAATCATGAAGTGGCCTTATTAGACTCAAATGGATAATCGGGTATGAAAGAACGAAGCCGAAGGTAACACAGTCCTTTCAGATTTGGGGTTAGGGCAGGTAAGCGTCTACCTTCTTTGACTTCCTCAATATTTATTGTTTCTTGATGGTCAGTCACCTACACCCACCTTCCCTTAAAAAATTCTATTAAATAACCACCCTACACACACACACACACGGATCAACTAGAATCGTCTACCACTAAATCCATTACATCCCATGGATTATATATATATATATATATATATCTTTTCCTGAACCCCTGACTAGCGTTGCTTGGAGCATCGCCCAAATGGATTCTATATATAGTTCTCTTTAACAAAAGGCGATTAAACTTGATCAAAATTTATGAAAATAGAAATGGAATCCAAATCCAAGCACACCCTACCGTCCCATATACATTATGCTTTAAGCCACAATAGAACGCCACGTGGGCCCCTTGAAATGAAAAAGGTTTTCTTGCTGTTTGCATATGGAAACTGAGAGTACCTCATGGACTCTTTATCAAAGATTGCTTGAACGTAATCTCAAATTCTCACATGCCCACTTGGTCAATATCCCCCACCTCCATCAACAACAACATAACAACATTACCTATATCAAGACTTGGCATGTCGGACTCACAAAATGGTCTAAAAATGTTGTTCCTTCAACATTTTTGGACACTCAATTCGTTCGGTGGTTGAGCTATCTAGCTATCCTTGATTTCTCCATATCACTCACCATTAAATGTAAGGCCATCAATCCAGCTTTCTTGCAGCTATGTGCTACTTCTTGTAATTCAGTTTCTCTCTCCTTCTCTCTTCTTTTAAGCTCTTCCTTTTCTCTGCATTCCCCCAACCAATTCTTCCAACTTCCAAGCGTGTTGGGCTTGCTTTCGACACTGCAATTATTTTTCCTTGGAGGTTTAATTAGTTCAGCTTCTTTTAGACTCTTCTAAACAACACCAAACCACCTTGTTTAAGAAGCAAAGTACAAGCACACAATAACACACACATAGAATGGGTAGTATAGAGATGGATAAGGAGAGGTTGACGGCAGAAATGGCATTTAAGGACTCATCATCTGCTGTTATCAAAATCCGTAGAAGATTGCCAGACTTTTTGCAGTCTGTGAAACTCAAATACGTGAAGTTGGGCTATGGCTATTCATGCAACCCTGCCACTGTTTTCATGTTCCTTGTAGTTTTACCCGTGTCCATAGCCACTCTCATTCAACTGAGTGGTCTAAGAATCGACCGGGTTCCAGACATATGGACTAGCCAAACCAACGTTCTTGACACAGCCACCGGATTAGCGGGTTCAATCGTATTGATGTTCCTGTTAGGACTATACTGTGCCAAGCGACCCAGATCTGTCTACCTCGTGGACTTCGCTTGTTATAAGCCGGAAGACGAACGGAAAATGTCAGTTGAATCGTTCTTGAAGATGACTGAAGAGAACGGTGCCTTTGGGGAAGAAGCCGTTCAATTCCAAAGACGAATCTCAGTCCGGTCCGGTTTAGGTGATGAGACATATCTACCTAGTGGTATTACGTCTAGACCGCCAAATTTGTGCATTAAAGAAGCCCGGTTGGAGGCTGAGGCTGTCATGTTCGGTGCACTCGACTCACTTTTCTCTAAAACCGGAGTTAAGCCCAATGACATCGGAATTCTTATCGTGAATTGTAGCCTATTCAATCCAACCCCATCTCTCTCCTCCATGATCGTCAACCATTATAAGCTTCGACCCGATATCAAGAGCTACAACCTTGGCGGAATGGGCTGCAGTGCAGGCCTTATATCTATCGACCTCGCAAATCAACTCCTCAAAGCAAATTCCAATACGTATGCAGTGGTTGTAAGCACTGAAAATATCACACTCAATTGGTACTTTGGCAATGACCGTTCGATGCTTCTGTGCAANAAAAAAATTCAATCACTAAGAATTTTTAGAACTGTCACTATGGGATACAACATAAAGGTTTGAACCCTATGTACTTTCAATGGAGAAGAGTTTCACAACACGAACTCGAGTACTTTGTGTTTTTAGAATTGTTATTAAAATGAATATTATTACCTAAATATAAGATTAAGCATCCATGTATTTATAATAATAGCTTCAATAAAAATTGAACATTATTTAAANAAGATTAAGCATCCATGTATTTATAATAATAGCTTCAATAAAAATTGAACATTATTTAAAACACAGTTTCAGAAAAAATTGAAAATATGGAATGCGATTTACCATGCACTTAAAAACATTGTTTAAAAAGGAATTTTTTTTTTCTATTGTTCGTGTCTTTCACTCTACTTCCAAACAAGTTTGGTCAATCCCTTCAAACCACCAGACTCCAAAGCTCCGGTCCTTCAAATGGCACAAACTGACAAAAAGAGGTTCAATCAACTTCTAACAAGCTCTTGCAAGATTTTTCTTTTATTTTTTTTTTTTGTAAAGTCTGTGGGTTAATTTTTAGCATTAAGTAATACAATGTTGAGAGTTTATGTGAATAAATCTTGTTCGTGCACATGTTATAAAATACCGACCGAAAAAAAAAAAAGTGGTGACTCACCCCAACCTGCCCTCATCCTCATGCTCTTTTTACAAAATTTTTATCAAAGAGTAACTTTAAATTATATCCCATATTTTTATTATTTCTTAGATCGCTGTCCAAATATATTTTACTATTTTGTACTTTAAAAACTAGTTTTAAAATAATATAACCANCCTGCCCTCATCCTCATGCTCTTTTTACAAAATTTTTATCAAAGAGTAACTTTAAATTATATCCCATATTTTTATTATTTCTTAGATCGCTATCCAAATATATTTTACTATTTTGTACTTTAAAAACTAGTTTTAAAATAATATAACCAAATAAGTTTTAGAATACAAAAAAAAATAAATGCACAATTTTCTAAAACCCTTCTCAAAAATATTTTTTTTAGGTACAATATNCAAATAAGTTTTAGAATACAAAAAAAATAAATGCACAATTTTCTAAAACTCTTCTCAAAAATATTTTTTTTAGGTACAATATTTTAAGAACATATCCAAACACAATTTTCTATAACTCTTCTCATAAATATATTTTTAGATACTGTTTTCTAGTTTTGTTCTTTCATGATTTGCTTTGGTTGGCTGGGTTACATCCAAACATATTGGTTGGGTACGAGATCGCAAAGAGCACGTAACTCAACGGCTAGTCAAAGTTGTGACCAAAAACAAGCAGAATTAACAGTGATTCAGAAAACCTACCCCACACAACCAATATTTTTTGGTTATGAACATGAACAGTTCGAGTATCTCTCCTCCGTTCTGACTTTTTGCATCTCTTACATAACTGCCTAGAGACAAACAGATCATTTAACCCCTCCCTCTGCAGTCAAAAACCAATGGTCCAGCAGGTGGTCCTACCATTTTTGCTCTCACTATCAGAGAAACATCGACAAGGCGGGCCAATATCACGATTGTCACTGAAAATCAATCGCACGTCTACTCTGTAAAGCATATGATAGACAATTAGAGAAATTACGTTCAGCTAGCATTCTGCAAAGCAACAAAAGCTTAAATTTCACTCGGATCAAATATAAATAATGGCAGAGCAAGTAAACATAGGAGAGGTGATTATGGAACTTTCATGATCCCCGAACAGCGCTGTCCAAGTTCCAGTAAATTATAATATAACTCACTCTCAAGGTTCTAAACTAATTTCCTTTCGCTTTGGATGACGGGAAAGAGAAGAGGAAAGGGGGGTTTGGTAGTGAGGGAGGCAAAATGTGATTTGGTCAGCAATAACTAGCTATTCAAGTACAACATGTTACTGATCCTCTACACCTAGTAGGGTCGATATCGTCTGCTGCGGTTCGCATCATCACTGCCACTACTAGTCCCTCCTCGTACTTGTGGTCCACCTGTGCCATTGCTTCGATCATTTCTCCGAGGACGCAGCAGCGGCATTTGAACTCCAGGCTGCTGACTGCACAATCTCAAAGCCAGTAAAACCGTAGTTAGATTTCCTAAATAATACAAGTCAAAGTAAAGTACCATACAAAAATTGCGACTTACAGAACATAACCAATTCGACCATCTGGTAGAACCATCGGTACCATTTGCATCCCTGTTGGCATTGGTCCCCTTCCATATATAACAGGCTGTTCAAGTGTGCAAGTCATGAGATGGAATTTGATCAATAAGCAATTACACCCAAGGGTCATGAATACCAACAATCATCCAGTGGATTACCTGCTGAAATCCAGCGGCAACACCATATCCAGTCCCTACATGACCATAAGCATTTCCAGGAAAAGCACCATACACAGAGTGAGGAATGTAATTTGGATGTGGCCCAGAATTGGGGGGATTAGCCCCATCAATCTTCTTATCAGTTTGAGGCTTTGCAAGAACTACTTCCAATACCTGACCTGTGACTCATGTCCATTGAGAAGTTATTAGTCCAAGTAAAAGCTGTTACAATTCTAACTGAACCAAAAAATTAGTTATTTCTGTTTTTCATTCTCTAAAAACTTCCAAACATTTGAGGACACATATATAAACAGAAGACAATGTCCACTCCATGGTGGTTCTACAATATTGAATCGTTGATGAAATAGTTTGCCATTTTCCATTTGAAGGCATTGTCTGACCTCTGAAGTCAAACCAACCAAGAGAGATCTTAGAGCTGATGTTATTTCCATTGAAATGGCGAACCCTTGATAAGCCATTGCAATTTAAGACAGAAAAAAAAAACATAGAAAAGAATGTTTACTTCTCATCTTTTTACAGGTTAGTAATATATTATATCCCAATATTCAACATTTTGAGGATGTAAAAGATTACAACTGACAACAAAATTAGGGCAATTACCAAAACAATAAACTAGCATGGTTTCCATACACTGAAAATTTTCACTTATTGTTACATTGTAGATATGGATCTTTGTTTATAGCTTATCCACTTGTTGCTTCAACTTATATCGAAAGTATGGTTTGGAACATTACCATCAATTTCATACTTCTCTGTATCTTTGACAGCCTTCAATGCACTTGACCTTTCTGCAAAATGGATGAATCCAAAGTCACGCTTGCCACCACTTTTGGCTGGCGGCCTGACAACTTTTGTGACTTCCCCATGATGCAGGAATAGTTCTTTCAGCTGTTCAGGAGATGTGCTCTCAGGTATGTTCTTGACATAAAGAGCCTTCACCTGTGAAACACAACAGAAAATACATCTTCACTCAATGGCACAAGTCAAAAAAAGTTTCATACCATCAGCAGAAGTATAATTTTCACTCACGTTATCCAAATTTTAAAAATGTCAAAATCAGTCTTACAAGGGTTACTAAACTGACTGCTCTCATCTCAGCAAGAGAATAGACCCCAAATTCATTAGGCTCAACAGTTTCGAGAAAACTGAAATGCTATCAAGGGCTCTTCGTTCGAGATATTGTGAATAAGCAAACATTCTTCCAATTGCATTGTGTTCTTTGTTCAAATGGATTGTGCTGAGATTCCAAGCATACATCTACCATTCATGTATTGTCAATTAAGATGCATTTGTCAGAATACCAAAAAAATACGAGAATATAAGACATTTCTTAGGCCATCTCTAGTGCAAAAAAAAGAAAAAAATGCAATACAGAAGTTATGCGATGTTTGATTCTGTCGGAGTATTTAGGTGCCATCATTGCAATAAGTATGTCCCCTAATGGGTATATTAGTCTTTCAATCATGTTTTGCATACTTATATATANATATGCGATGTTTGATTCTGTCGGAGTATTTAGGTGCCATCATTTCAATATGTATGTCCCCTAATGGGTATATTAGTCTTTCAATCATGTTTTGCATACTTATATATACAAAGGGTGAGACAGGCGGTGGATCACTCTCTTCATATATACAAAGTGTGAGACTGGCGGTGGATCACTCTCTTCTCTTCTCTCACGTCTCTCTCTCTTTCTACACCCTAATCTTAACATGATTTCATAGCACTGATTTCTAACCTTCCTTCTCTTTCTTTCTCTTCTGCCCTTCCTTTCTTTGTTTTTAGTACAAGAACCGAAACAAAGACTCTTCCTGATTTGTGGACTTGTGTTGAAGTTTGAACATGGAGCTCTAAAGGGGTGATATCGGAGCTTTATGGTGGTTCTTGATGTCGACGCAGTGCTTGGCAGTGGTGTTTGAGACGGATGGTGGTTAGTTGCAGATGGTTTAAATTGATTGATTTGAATCATTGTATATAGGGGTGTGCAAAAATCCAAAAGTCCGACACCGACTCCGACTCCGACTCCAATCCAACACTACCTTCATCGGAGTTGGAGTCTAAAATCCATTCCGAAAAAATTTTGACTCCATTTCTATAAAATCCCCTCTTTCTATCAAATCCCCCCTCCCTCTCTCCCTCTCTTATCTGCTGTCAGCCAAAAACTCTAGATTTGAGCTTTCTAAGATTTGTCTTTGTTCCCCCCCCTCTCTCTCTCTCACTCTCAAACAAACACATGGCGATGTTCGGCAACGTTTGGTGTACTCAAATCACAGCCCCAACCTTCTTGATGACAACCTCAACATCTTCATCGACAATGTTTGGCATACTCAACAACGAGAGGATAGGTTTCCGACATTAGTATCCAACGACTCCAATCCGAGTTAGTATCTCTCTCTCTCTCTCTGTGTAAAGCCCCTTCTTTTCTCAGATGTGAGAATCGTTTCTCAGATCTCTGTGTGTGTGTCTCTCTCTCACACATGCACACATAGTCGACCGTTAAGATGGAGGGAGCAATGGATCCGAGATGGAGCAACAGAGTGAGAAACGAATAGTTTGCCTCTAGCCCAACTCCGAAACTCTAATCCGCCTCTGACAAGGTGGAGTCGAAAACAGAGGTATAGTAGTTCTGAGTCAAAGTCGAAGGGCAAAATTCACGCCAACTACAATCGGAGTCAAANAATCCGCCTCTGACAAGGTGGAGTCGAAAACAGAGGTATAGTAGTTCTGAGTCAAAGTCGAAGGGCAAAATTCACGCCAACTACAATCGGAGTCAAAGGTCGAAAATGTACCCTCTGACAGAGTTAGAGTTGGAGTTGGAGCCTAGCCCTAATCGCATGTCAAGTTGTGTTTTGTACTGTGCTTTTTGGTCCTCGTAGCCTCTAGAATTTGACAAAGTCGTCATCAATTTCTCAACCCCTNTTGTGTTTTGTACTGTGCTTTTTGGTCCTCGTAGCCTCTAGAATTTGACAAAGTCGTCATCAATTTCTCAACCCCTACACCTTCATCTTAATGTTCTTCAATGATGTGTGTTGCATGAATCAGTATCTTGTGTAGTTGTTGCCTACAAATCTCCGTGAGATCATCGCCTTCTACGCATCATGGTTGTCTGCGCTTCCCACCATTGCTACCTAGGATTTCCAGGCTAGTCATCCATCAAAGAAGAAGAAGTCTTCTTATGGGTTGGCCTCAGATCATAATTAATCCGATTTAACTCCAACCCGCCTAGAGTACTTGACCCACCTAGTTGTAGCCCAGCTAAGTCCAACATAGACCAATGAGAAATTTTAAGTCCAGACTGCTTGTCCAGCTAACTCAGCCCAGACAAGACAAAGTTCAAGTCAAGACCAAACCGGTTCTAGCCCAGAACAGACAGTTCAAGCCCAATCCAGAACGATTCATCATCCGTCACTTTTGTCTCAGTCCGGTTTGATCCAATTCAAGTTTCTTTATATTCTGCATCACCTCTTTCTATTTATTTTTTTCACCGGTTCATTCCCACTCAGTGTTCTTAGCACCAGTTCAGGGGCTTTCAGCTTTGGTTCTGCCTATTTCGGCACAGCTGTGGTTTTCACCTTGATTCCAATATTGGTTTGGTTATTTTCCTATCCAATACAATCCTCTTCAGTTGATTTAGCATGCTTCATTATTTCTTGACTTTTATTTACTGTGGTGATGGATTCTAAAGCAAACAAAGCAGACACTGTCACTATTCCACCAAAATTTACTTCAAGGATTTTCTTTAACGCTCACATGACCTCTGTGAATATAGGCTAGGGTATGGAGCGAATGGAAAAGGAGAGCACACACAACCCGTCTCTCTACTCCATGTATATATATGTATGCAAGAATAATGTAAAGACCTATATACCCCTTATGGAGTATCCTTATTACAAAAATGTCATTCCTATTTATTCTAACACTCCTCCATCATATAATCCCAACTTTGAACAAATATCTCTTAACTGAGTACTACTTAAGGACTTCATAAACATATCAGCAAGTTGATCCTCAAACTTGANAACTTTGAACAAATATCTCTTAACTGAGTACTACTTAAGGACTTCATAAACATATTAGCAAGTTGATCCTCAAACTTGACAAATGTTATGATAATGTCTCCTCACAACACCTTTTTTCAAACAAAGTGGCAATCAACCTCAATGTATTTCGTTTGTTCATGAACCGCTGGATTAGAAACTATATGAACTGCTTCTTGATTATCACAGAACAACTAAACCATAGTTTGAATTAGAAAATCAATTTCCTAAAGGAAGTATTGTAGCCATGTCAACTCATTACATGAGTGAGTCATTGCTCTACCACTATCTCCTTCTTACTCATCCATACAACCAAATTACCTCTCAAAAATGTGCAATATCCTGTTCTGTCTCTGTGAACCCTTCCAACAAAAAATGTCCATGCGACTGCTACAAAAGTCCACGTCCAGGAGCACTCTTGAGATAGCGAATAATACAAATAACAACATCCCAATGTGGTAGTCGAGGAGTCTCCATAAATTGACTAACCACATTTAATGCATATGAGATATTTGGTCGAGTAATAGGGAGGTAATTCAATTTTTCAACTAGAAAACAATGTTGTTCAGGATCAGAGAAACATTCACCATTAGTCCCTGGCAGTTTATGATTTGGATCCAAAGCGATGTCAATTGGTCGACCACCTAAAAACTAAATTTCCTCCAAAAGACCAAGCACATATTTTCTCTAGGACAGGTTAATACCCTGTTTAGATCTAGCATCTTCGATACCAAGAAAGCATTTAAGTTTTTCTAAATCTTCGGTATGAAACCGATGTTATAAAAACTGTTTCAACTTGACAATGCCCACCAAATCATCACATGTAATCACAATATGATCAACATAAACAACAAGAAGAATATTACCTTTACCAGTTTGTAAATGAAATACTAAATCATCTTTTTGGCATCTCTGAGAACCAAAATCCAATAATGCCTCTAAAGTTTCCCAAACCACGTGCGCGAAAATTATTTCAACCCATACAAAGCTTTCTTAGTTTGCACACACTACCCCGATACTCCCCTTGAGCTACAAACTCAAATGGTTGCTTTATGTAAACTTCTTCCTTTAGATCACCATATAAGAAAAAATTCTTAACATCTAATTGAAATAAAGGACAGTCAAGATTAGCAGTAAGTGAAATCAAAACTCTGACAAAAGAGATTTTAAATACCAGGGAAAAGGTCTCCGCATAGTTTGAAATCAATAGCATTTTCAGAATTCTTCTCTTATTTACTCTGTGGATTCAGAGTGTTTTTGTTCTCATCATTTGAAAAAAGTGATTTCCTTGTATCCTTCGTTTATTACAACGTCATGTGGTCTCGGTCTATCACAATCTTTCTTAAAGGGAAAAGATTTCATAAGCATTTCACAAGACAAAACAAAAGATAGTCATTCTGGTTTTGCTCAACGGGAACTGGAAGATACACAGATTACTTCATTTATGTTGAATAGTAGTATATCTCGTATCAGTTCTAGTTGACTATGTATTCTAGCATTGATAATATCACTCGTATTTATGAGGTATACGGGCAATACTTTGGTCTTGCACGGGGTATCTTGTCTCGAGGAGTACATTTCAAAAGTTATGAGAATCTGTGAGGAACTTAAGATGTATCAGCCTACCTCTTCTAATGTTTCACGTATGCAACAACAATGTGAAGACTTTGACGTTCGATTTTTAGTTGGGTTAAAACCAGAATATGAGTCCATCCGTGCACAAATTTTAGGAGGCCCAAAGCCTCCATCTCTTCCTGGTGTGTTTTCTCACATTTAGTATGATACCTTATCAGATCATAGTTCCCTTGCATGTATTGATCATGGTGGTGGTCGTTCAACCTCAATTGTCACCCATAGTCATTCTAGTGATTCTCATTGAGGTCATGGTGGTAAAGAAGGTCGTGAAATTCGTAAATGTACTCATGCTAGTCATAATTATCACAATGTAGATTATCGTTGGGATTTGCATGGTAAACAATTAGTCTTGAATCATCAAACTCCTATCATTTCACCTTTTGGGGCCAATCAATCCCTTGATATAGATTTCATTATTATTTCTCAGGATGAGTATGCACAATTTGTCTCCAAGACTAGTCATGTCTTTCTCAACTGTTACTTTTGTTCAGTCTGGTCAGACATTTGCATGTCTGTTGTCCTCCAACCCTATCCCATGGATCATTGATTCTAGAGCTTCTAAGCATATGACTGGCTTTTCGAGTCATTTATCTAACTTTCACCCTTTAACCTCATCTCGAAGTGTTACTCCGGCTAATGGTTGTTCCCCAAAGGTTTCTAGTTTTGGCACTATGTACCTTAGTTCCTCTCTGAACTTATCTTCTGTTTTGTCTATCCCTTAGTTCCCATTAGTTTGTTATTTATAGTAAGAAAACTCGTTCGCTTAAATGCTCATCTTGTGTCTTTTAGGATCTCCAAACAAATAAGAAGATTGGTCATGAATCAAGTGATCTTTATTATCTTGATTTCAAGCCCGCACCTTGCACCTCGCACCTTGCAGACTACATTGTCCCCACTCTAGTGACATTGCCATCTTAATCATTCGTCTCTTCTAGTTTAAAGTGTCAAGTTTCTAGTCTTACGCGTGTGTCATCTTTGCCTTGTGAGAGAATAGATTAAGATGAGAGAGAATAGATTAAGATTGTTTGTTCATGTTAAAAGGAGGCCGATAGAGACACCAATTAGAAAAAGTTATAGAATTTCTTTTAATGGTACTAGGAGCAAGGATAGACTCAAATTAACATTGAACAAAATAATAAAAAAAGATATAAAAATACTTAATTCAAATGAGCGTATAACGCATGACCAAAATGAATGACGAAAATGGACTCATATAGCCGACCCCAAATGATTGAGACATAAAACTTAGTTTGGTTTGGTAATGGATTTTGCTATTTTGAGACTTTTTGTGGAGTTGAAGGGGGAGCCCTCCATCCATCGACTCAAGTAATTCGCCATCAAGAGAAGGAAGAACTTTTACTTTAGGTTAGACCGGTCTCGTCATTCACACAATTTCCCCGTCCATGGATTGATCACGCGAGTATACATCCAATCAGTGCATAGAGAATGAAAAAAGTGTTCATCCTGGATTCTCTTTCTCACTCAAAATGTCTATCAATTGACCCCATGAGCATTCTCATATGAATTGGATATTTTTAATGAAATCCCAATTAGAATTATTTTCTATCTATCAGTTGTTTCGCAATCCTAGCTGTTGAAGTTCACCTGAGAAGCAGCAGAATGATCAGGTGTACTCTTTGGATCAGCCCAGGTGACAGTTGGAGTGTTGCCATCCAGCTTAAAATTTGCACTTGACATTCTCTGTCTAGAATAATCAGCACAAGCATTGTTGTAATACTCAATAAAAGCAAAACCACGATTACGGCTTGGATTTTGAGGATCCTGTATCATACAAGACAACACTACTATTAAGTTCATCATTTCAAGCTATTTACTCTCTACTAGGATAAAGTAAAAAAAATAGCATACTTTATCAGAAGCACAAAAAGTCAAAACACACCTTAATAAGCTCAACATTTTCTGCTCCTGGACCAGTCTCGTCAACGAGCTTTGTAAACTCAGCATCAGTCCAGCTCTTTGGAACATTACCAATAAATAATCTGTATTTGGTGTCAGATAATGAACACCTTAATGTTCTACTCTGCAGTTATAGAACACAAAGAAAGTTATAAATGAAAAACAATACAGGAAACACATATGAGCAGATGCAAACCAAATCTTAGCGTTACAAAGGCCAATGTTGCCTCAATGAAGGANTTCTAGTTTCAAAAGCCCATAATCCATGGGCATCTCCACAATGCCATGGCCCTTTAACTCCTAGGATCTGGGGTCCGTTATTACCATCCCCAAATTAAACACCAATTTATCCTATTAAATTTCTTAATATCGTAAATTCAATTTTCAACCCATGTTTGTAAGTTACTCTCTCCGTTTCTAAATATATGTCTGTTTATCCAATTTTTTTTGTTCCACAATATCTATCGTTTTATGAAACCAAAACATAATTAATATTTTTTCTTCTAAATTTATCCTTATCTCTGTTTTTCAATAAGTGCTTAATAAATTAAATATAGGATAAGTGTATTTCATATTTCTTCCCTTCCCAATACGTATTGAATAATGATATTTTAGTCTTGTACAATTATTTTTTACTCATACTAGAAGTATTTAATAGCTTTCTTAATCCCTGTACAAAAATCTTAAATGACAGATATTTAGCAACAGATGAACTATTTTCAGCTTATTTTACACGCATTCAATTAGTAATCAGGTTTTATCTCAATCTACATGCCCCTATAATATTATTTGGGTTTTTTATTTTTTTGACACGAAATTTTAAATTAAATCTAAACCTAATATAATCTGAATTCAAAATTAATACCATTGATTAAAAAAAATAATAAATCCACTAATGGTGAATAGATTTTTTTGTCATGGAGGGAATTGACAAGTTGTGAACCTATATTTTTGTGGTCTATGTGCGGTGGTCATTAAATTACTTGCTAACATCGACTAATGATGAATAGTTAAACCTACCATGTTACCACAAAAATAAAAACTCATCAAATAAATGAATTAAATCCATAGAGAGATTCAATCCAAAACTAACAGCAAAGATCAAAACCCAAAAAAATTATAAGACTTCAAGAAAACAAAAACCCAACACTCCCAAGAGTTCATGTAAACCAATAACAAACAAAAACCATTTAACCCTAAAAAAACAAACCTACAATGAAGAATTTTCATAATAAAAGAAAGAAACAAAACTAAGGCAAATGATTACACTATTGGTTATCTCATTATATACACTTCGGATCAGTACTATATAGTATATACTATATAGCATATAAATTTTTTATGCTTGGCCCTGCTGACTTCCCTTCCAAAGAGCTCATAGGCTCTTTCAACAACCCGCTACCGCCATCTCACTTGAGATCCATCAATAGCAATCATGGTCACCATCATTTTCTGTGACTTGTAAAATTTTTCAGAACATAATTTTACTTATAATCGTACATGACATCAACGAATAAATTATTCTTCTCTTCGCAGCAGTGATAGAAGAAAGAACGAAGCGGTGAAATTAGCCCTTGATTTTTGTCATATAAAATGATTAAAACAAACAACTTTGGACTAGGTCTTAAAAAACTTATGCATAGACTTATTGACAAAAATCTGCAAATTATACTTCTCACCAATTTTCCGTAATTATAACTGTTATGAATTCGACCCAAAATAATTTGGAAATAAAAAGGCCCAAGTAGCTGCAATTTCTAAAAGGCCCAGAATGAGACCATCCTTGGATGGCCCAAAAAACACACAACCTCCCTCTCTGCTTCCTTCGTAAATGTTGTATTCTTGCCAACCCTCAGATCAAAGACACTTGGGCCTTATCTGAAGCATTTCGGCTCTGATCCCTTTAGGCAATTTTTTGGCCTCTTCAAATATTTTTTTTTTTTTTTAAAGTTTTCATTTTTTGGCTATTTAACAAACTTTCTAATGTTCAATAGTATGGATTAATAAGCATTTTTCACTAGACCCATTATAACAAGAACTGAAATTAGTATGCAGATAGTGTAGTTTTGGAATGTGTTTCAGCTGAATAAAATCATGTTGCTTAGTAAATCAACTCCTATATATTTTAGACATTGTTCCAACTGGCCAAAGCAAACAGCTGGTAGGGTTGTTAAATAGGTTTACATATTTATGGAACTTAAATGGGTGGTGCAGACCCTTGCATCCTTGTAAATTCTGCCTCGTCGACAAAAGTAGCCCTTCTTTGGGGCGCAATGAATGTCTTGTGAGCATATACACAAGCCTTCCAAAGCACACCCTTCCTTGTCTATAGTCACTCCACTTTTCATTCCAAGAACCTGGTCTGTCCACTCACTGGAGAATAGCCCCAATGGATCGTACATCGCTTTAACCTTCAAGAACTCTCCTGCATTTTTGTACTTGTTGATCGCCCCATCGAAAGCCACGTTCCGATTCTTCCCCCAGTGTGGCAAGCCTCCATACTTGAAGACTCCAAGCTGCTCAACCTCTTCGAGTATGTCTTCGTAGAGTCTAGGGCTCATGGGGTCATGGCTTCTGTAGTATGTAATATCAAAGTCTATTGCGTCTTCTTGTTTTCCCAAATATGCACTTGAAGCTGTGACATATCGCATTAGTATACCATTGTAGAGGTCCACGCCACACATGGCCTTAGGCTCCGAAGCTACCAACTTCTGAACGTCTTCAATGAAACCCCTAACCTTTGACAAGCCAATGCTGAACGTAGTTTGGTGAAAGAATAAACCTTTAACTCGAGGATCCCATGTACAACTCGTGACTAGTGCGTCCTCAAGACTATCAAGACAGGTCCCCGAGGCTTGGAGGCGGTTTTGGTATCCCACAACAGGATAGCCGATAAAGAGAATACCTGTTAAAAATACAGAAATTGAACTCTTTCCCGACTTATATAATCTCATCATCAATGAAAAAGCCCTTCCCATCCCACTACCCCGGCCCTAAGAAAGGTAAAAGGATAGGTGAAACTATTTGAACTCTCCAGCACACGGTTAACCAATGAGCATGGGTCATGAATCAATTATCTCGAAAATTTTAAAACCTATTTATTAAGTCGATTAGTCGACCCAGTAATAATGTGTATATTAAATATTTTATCAAATTTTACTTACCAAATGAAGGTGTATGCTTATCCATGTATATTTGGATAAGTAGATCTAACTAAAAATGATACAGTCCATACTAATTTGACAAGCAAACTCGGATAGATTTTCTAAGTTAGGGTAGCAACTTTGCAAGCAATTGGTCATGCCAACAACAGGTAACACGTTAGTATCAAGAGTAATGACATTTGGATTTAATTTGAGAGTATAACTTGAGAATATAATGAATTATCCTAATTGGATTAGCAGCGGGTTTGGCATTGAATGAAGATCACTAGAATTCCAAATATAATAATGTCTGGGATTTTCAAATTTAATTCCAAATTAAGAATAATTAATATTGCTAATGTGGTAATATTAAAACAAAGATTTGACATTAGTATCAAAAGAGTTACATTACCAAACTTCATAATTTTTGTGAATTAAAATACAAGTTTTTTGGGTCAAGTTACAACAGAGAAAAAAAAAAAGTTAGTATCGATCATAAAATGTTAAGATTCACCGTAAAAATATAATTTTTGATATTCAAATTATTACTTTTAAGGGTTACGTTACAATTTTATAGGTGTCTAGAAGTAAACCTAAAAAAATAACTAAGAACAATCGAAAAAACCTCCAAAAAATTATAAACAAACGGCACAAAATTATACAAAAACTCTATAAAAGTTGTACATCAGCATACAACATTGAATTTTTTTAACACCATTTAATTCTCCTTAAAACAATTGGCAAGATGTCGTATGGTGGGTCTTGTCATTTATAAGTGTTGTCACTTCATTTTAATTGGAGAAGATCTGATTATTTCATATTGAGCTTGGATTCTTACTACTTCTGAAAGTCATTATTCTTTATGCATGCTACGGTTTAACAAGAGTACGATGAGAAGAAATACCATTGTTTGTCAACCCAAACGCAGTAGTCCTCAATGCAGATGTAACAAGTTTGGCATTGGTGCATTTTCCATCGACATCACCTCTGGATTCTTGATTCTCCTCTATTCAATAACAAACATGAGCAGGTATAAAAACCTCCATATAAAATTCGTTCAATCTTAGGTTACAAATTATCTCCCTGATCCAGTGGCAATTCACTTTCCTACATTTTTAAAATCTATGCATAACCTCCTGTGGTTTGAGATTAAAGTGCAGCACAATCTAGTCAATGTATAGTATTAAAAGACAATAATATCCATTAATACTTTTTAAAAAAATTCTAAAGATTTTTTACCAATTAAAAAATCTAGTCAATGCATAGAAAAGGAATAAAAGATAAATAGATTAATTTATTTTCAAGAGAGAAAAATTACAAAATATAATGTGTATAAGGGTATAAAAGTCATTTCAATATATTATTTAATACAATGTTTAATTTTCTTAAGAATTGTAGTGTTTTCAGTTCAGGCCAAAACCACATGGAGTCATGTGTAGAGTTTTTCAAAGTAAAAAAAGGTAATCTGTAATTTCTCCTACGCAACAAAACTGAGTGGTTATGAGCATACCTATGCCTCTTAGAATTCCCGATACAAGTGAAGATGTGGAGCGAAATCCAGGAAAGTCATTGAGACCATTGCCTGACCGATTGGAGGAGACTCGATCATCAATCCGGTAGACCACCTCTTGCTGACTTGGGAACCATTGTAGGTCTGCAAACTCGTGATGGTTGCCAAAGCTAGCCACTTGATCTCCCAAGTTTGAATCATTCATCGTTGTGTAGGTGATGGATCGCTTGAACAGTGGCTGCAGCTTCAGAGTAACCTACATGTTTCTAGTTCTTGTTATATTCTGACTTTGCATAACAACCATATATGAGTGTGTGTAACATAACCGTAATATGCATGGGAGCAAATCGAAGGAACAAATGACGTTGGAGTTTCAATGTGGCGGTGCAAACTAAGCAATGTTTTTATTTGATGTTTAATTTTCTAACTAAAATTTCTTTATTATTTGCTATTTGGTTCTGAGCATACATGTTGCACTTGTTTATTCCATTAAAGTTACATTTGAAATTATTCAGGGAATTTTTTTTTCAGTATATTCCTATTCAAAACTTGAGATTTTATGCTCATGAACGATAGCAGAAATCTAAAATATTATTTGGCATAGCAAACTTTTACATGTAGATTTTGCTTTGGTCTGTTTCTATATTGTTTCTGATGGCGTAAATCAACGTGGATGAGCAAAAGGTGCTAGTAACGTGAGATGAGAATGAATCAGAGCTGCAAGGCTCGTGTATGATGCTGCAATCAAATATTGAGGGGATTTGAAGGGTGTACACAGTGAAAATATAGTGGTTCACCGACTCAATAGCTCGGCTAGTTCACTCTTCAATGGAGGTTCTTGCTCCTTCTTTTTCTCTATTGACTGGTTGAATGTAATACAAGACAGTGCTAAATTGATTAGGGTTTTTCTCTCTTTCGTGCACCTCACGATGAGGTGTTGCATAGTATTTATAAGACTGCCCCCTATTCCGTGGGATTTCAGTCGAGATTTTTGCTCATTATTCATGGGATTCTCCTTGATTTTAGGAGAGAATCTTGGTTGATTAAGAGTTTCATATATGGGGCCCAGTTTTCGCAGTCACCCAGCTGCTTCATGGTCGGTCCAGCTACGATCTCCCTAAGGGGAACTCCACCCCTGGTTCTCTGAGCTCCTCATGTCTTTCTTAACCTCCTGACCCAACCTCCTGACCTGATCTCACAACTAGGGCTTGTTTGAGGTATCATCAGTTGCCCCCCCAGCCTCTGGTTCAAGCAGGCTTGGGCAGGGGTTGAGCTGTTTTGTAAACCGAATAGAATCTACACGTGGCTGACCTTGGCCCGCACGTGAGTTTGGCCTTTTTGGCGATTTTCAACAATCATGACTTTCTCGTTTTTCGCGCACATTTCAGTCCACGTCTTTCAGGCTTTAAATGCTCAAACGGCTATCTGAACCACCCTATTCCATTGTTCAACTTCTCTGCTGCTTCTCTCTTTTTGCGATTTCTTGGCTTTCTGGTTTGGAATTCTCTGATTCCTCGTTCAAGATTGAGTTCTGTGGGTTCGATTTGAGGATTCGCATTGCCCTCTTTTTTCCATTTCACTCTAGGCTGCTGTTCGTTGCTCTTTCCCCCTAGGTACGCCCTTCTGTCCCTTTTTCATCTTTCCTCGTTCTACATCCCTCGAATTCGAGGTGGCCATTGCATTTTTGGGTCTTTCGATTCTTTTACTTTTGGAATCGAAATTACTATCCGTCTCCTCTCCCCCACTTCGTGGACTGGTCTTCTATCGTGCGAATCCTTGCTATTGAAAGCTACTGCGCTGACCCTAAGGTTATTAGGGAGTGCTTAATCAGTATTCTCCCTCTCTACCGTTCTTTCAGTTTACCATTCTCCTGTTCAGTTATGTCTACTCCTTCCAGAGTTACATGCTCATCTGCTTCTCTCTTGGAGGAAAGGTCTACCGAAGAGGACACTGATTTAGGGGATTTAGGCAAAAAAATTGATAATTTCTCCGGTGTGGNTAGAGTTACATGATCATCTGCTTCTCTCTTGGGGGAAAGGTCTACCGAAGAGGACACTGATTTAGGGGATTTAGGCAAAAAAATCGACAATTTCCCCGGTGTGGATGCTGTCGATGCCGAAAAAAATACTAAGGAACCATCCCCATCGTCTTCTTCTGTGCCCCCTAATCTTATCAAAGGTAACGACAAGGTGAGTGAGATAGGAGTCTCTGACAGCACAGCAAGCATAGGGGTCTCCTTTAGGCACGTTGAGCTTGTAGGACCCAATGAGGTTGACTCTTCTCATGTGAGAATTCTCAGTGCTCGTTATGGCTTTCCTCCTTGTGTTCAAATAAATACACCCCATATGTTGCCCAAGTTCACAAGAGGGTATGTTTCTTTGCGGCAGCTTTTGAGAATGGTTTTCGCTTCCTATGCATCCCTTCATCAAGAATATTTTGCAACACTTCAATGTCTGCTCTGCTCAGCTCTCCCCTAATTTCTGAGGTGTACTTGTGGGTCTTCTGGTTTTCTTCAAGATTCATGGACTCGGGGTCCCCAGCCTTTCCTTGCTTGTGGATCTCTTTAATGTCAAGCTTACCTCATCAGAGGGTTTCTTATATATCTCCAAACGAACCACGACTAGGCAAATCATTACTCATCTCTTGAGCTCCCATAAGGGTTGAAAGAAACAATTCTTTTTTGTTGGGGGCACCAATTGGGAGTACAACCCTGCTGACAGGACTGATACTCTGGGTATCCCTAGAATTTGGTCCGCCCCTGATAACTTAGGTGAGCTCTTGCTCGAACTGATTGAGCTTTGGTTTAGGAATCGTTGAGTCTCCTTTTTGACCTTTGCTCTCCTTGTGTTTCTTTTCAGGCATTCGACCAGAGCTCAGTGCTGAGGACGAAAGGGTAAAGCAAAAGTTGGAGAAGTGCAATCTAGAGAAGTACTTCGAGCTCATCAAGCCCTGGGTCTTAGTAACACAGGGATTCAGTCCTCCTGAGGTATCGATTGAAGCTCCGATCCCTATCTCAGTTGTTAGGCCTTAAGACATAAGAGGTAATACTTTCTAAGTTGGTTCCCTTGTCTTTCCTTCTTTTTCCTTTCTCTTGTCTAACTTGCTTGGTCCAGATCTCCCAGGCTCCTCCATAATGAAATCTACCCCTGAGGAACTCCAAGCCAAAGTTGACTTACTAAAGAAGAGTAGGAAAAGTGACAAATGGAAGGCCGATACCAACTCGAGAGGTAGCTCTACTGACAAAGCTAAAGTGCAGAAGCTGGGAGTGCCCTCTTCTTCTGCCCTAAGCAAGGGAGGACAGAATCCCTCATCTCAATCCCTGGCCCCTTCTCCTTTTCAAGGGGTCCAGTTTGCTAACCAAAAGACTTCCGAGTCAGGGCTGGCTTCCCCTACCTCTTCCCAGATTGAGGGAACATTGAGGCTGATTACTGGAATCAAGCTAGATTTTGCACCCCCCGGACCGCCTGAGCAACCATCCCAGCTGCCTCTCCGGGGTCCCAAAGTCGAAAGAAGGGAGGGCCAGGAGACTGATGAAGATTCCTTCTTCGACAATGTTGAGTTGGCTGCTGGGGCCATTTCATCCATTCTCCCTGAATTCGATATTCAGAAGGCCTATATCATGCCTCCTGAGGCCTCTTTCTGCTCAGCTCTCAAGGGAGCAGCCACTGTAAGTATTTTCACACTGGCACTTAGTTCGGTGCGGTTGAATTGTGTCGATTTATGTCTGTTTTCCTTTTTTTTTCTTTTTTTTTTCTTTTTTTTTTGTTCACAGATGACTCTCCACTTGAAGAACTTGATGGACAGGGTCCAATCTTCAGAGGATTCTGCCAAAGTTTTGAAGACATACGAATTTAAGGTTGTTGAGCTGACCTTTGACAATGAGAGCCTCAGAGCTCAGGTGCAAAAGCTCGAGGAGCAAATGGAGAAGCAGGCCTATGACTATGAGGGCTTTCAAGTTGCTAAGGATAGGGCTGAGAAAAGAGAGAAGAAGGTCAGGGATGAGCTAAGGATGACCAGGGAAGAGCCGCTACTCAAAACCAATGCCTGGAACAAAGCTAGCCAGGAAGCCTTTGATGCTCGGGGCTCCCTCGAGAGCCTTAGGAAGGAGTATGTTATACTGGCTGAGACGAACGAGGGCCTATGCAATGAGTTCGAGGTGCAGAAGACAGTTATAAAGAAGAGGGATGACATAATAGTCAAGCTGAAGGATGATGTCACCACCAAGTGGGCCTCAGGATAGCTGACCTTTCAGCGCAAAGCGGAGAAGGCCTACTCAGACCTCGACTTTGACTTTGTCATCCCCACTAAGGAGGAGTTGGAGGAGTCTGATTTAGATGGTGATGACAGCACCTTGGTTCACGCTGCCTCTGATAGAGCTCTAGAAGGTACTGAAATGTCCACTCCTCCAACTGTTCTAGCTGATACGTCCTTTTCTGCTGATCTGGTAACGAGAGCTCTGTCTGAGATCGAGGCCCCAGCCTCCTCACCTGTTCTTGGCTCTTTTGAGATTTCAACTGCTACCTTTTCAGAGGGGTTGCCTGGTGAGCTACCGAGCTCTACCTCTATTCCTGCAGAGGCTATAGTAACTTCATTGCAGGACCCTCCACTTGTTCCCTCTACAGAAACTTAGGATCTTTTAATTCTTTTTTTTTAAGCTAGCATTTGTAACTTTTATTGGGGAATGTAAACTTGGCCTACCTTTCCTAATTCGTCTGAATGGTAAACATACTGGTGTAAACGCACCGATTTTTCCCTCTTTCTCTGATTGCTTTCTAGCACAATCTAACTCGTTCTTTTAATACAGTCTATTCTACTTAATGCGATAGCACAATCCAACTTGCTTTTCAATGCAGTCTACTCTGCTCTAACACAATAACACAACCCAACTTGCCTTTCAATGCAGTCTACTATGTTTTTCTCAGATCTACTCTCATTGTTTTGTGGTTAGCTGCTCGCGTACTACTCTGTTGTAAAACCCGAAAAAAAAAATATATATTATTAATCCTAATAAAAATAAAAGGGTAAAATAATAATTAATTGTTAAATTATGGGTCAAAAACGTAAATTTAAAAAAAAATAATATATATATACATATATAAGTGGAAGACTTTGTCTTCCACTTTTTGGGTGTTCTACAGCCGGTGAGAAAGAGAGAGTGAGAAAAAAAAAAAAAGAGTTTTTATTTTTTTTCTCTTTTCTTCCTTCTCAGATCTAGGAAAATTTAACCGTTTAATCGCTTCGGGCCAAGAACTAAAGTTGCTCTACTCAGCGAGAGCTACGCAACCACACCAAAGATCGTATTTTTCTTCGAAGGTATATCAAAGCCGATAATCTAGACCTAAAACTTAGGAAGCTAAATTTGGGCTTCCTTGGCGTTCTTGTAAGTGGTCTCACGCTACGAGAGGTAGGGTTTCCCCTATTTAGATTTAATTTCAACTTAAAATATGACATATGGAATGAGTAGATTATGAGTGTATATCACATGTTAGGTCTTGACTAGTGGGTCAAATATAGAATTTATAATTAATCTTGTGATTAATAAAATTCTATTGTGATTAACTTGGTATAAGTTAATGTTAGTAGTTTAAAGCATGTTAATTGTATGTTAGCATTACTTTATATTTTAATGGAAGATCAAGTTTAATAAAATTATTAACTTGTTATATGATTGTGAAATAATATATATATGTTCAATGATTATTTAACATATGATTATTTTGGTGGACTTTGTGCTTATGTTAAACATGTTATCATGTTGCAAGTCATAGCATGCTAGTTGTGTAAATTGATGTGCTCTTTAGGTGTTTGATTAAATGCCTAGGTGAATACAAGTATGTTAGTTGAGTTGATTATCTTACATAACATGCTTGAGATCGTGTTAAAATGTCATTACATTGTATTTCATTATGCATGGGTTGCACTACATTCATGGGCATTGACATGGGTGAGAGTGTATGCATGGTATGAAATCAATCACCACGTAGGTGGTTGAACGTGGACTCGGAAAAGTCGCACCAAGGTTCGGTTGAGTCGCACGAGAAATTAAATGGATAAATGTGTTGGGGACAGCACGAAGGGCTAGATTCTCCCTCGGGTGCAAGACCCGCTTACTTGGTTTATACACTTTCCGGCGGTGAAATTCCAAAAAAGTGTAACGGCGGAAACGGAGCCGCAGGTGGGATGTCCTGAAGATCCGTTGATGGTTGGTGTCCCATTGGTGTAATACCATAAATCATCTCCCCACAAAGACACAAGAAAATGAATTAATTAGCCATGAGTGTACATAACACCAATGATGGGGGCTTGGAATGCTCGGATACATACGCATGACATTGCATGTGTTATGGGAGCTCAGGATGGGGCTCGGGGTTGGTATTGCTTGCGTGAGTCTCATCTCATGGCATGACATGACCTATAACATTCAATCATAATAGACATATTTAAATGAATGTATCAAATGATTGTTGCATGTGACATTCCATATTCATTTAGGTTGAGAGGTATTCTCTATAGGAGTTACCCTATTGAGCGTTAGCTCACCCTTTATGGGAACATTTTTCAGGTATCGCACAGGCTTCCACCGAAGGCGAGGCCATGGGCCCGCTTTGACGACAGAGCCGGTCTGTGGCTTTTATTTTGACATTGTAGTCTCTTGTTTATACTTACTTTTGACCTTGTATAATTTTTGTAACAAACATTGTTTATATTTACAAAGGCATGTATATGGGACTCTTTTGGGACATTTATTCTTTTACGAATAAATGTATGTACTGATAATGATTATGGTAGTATTCGAGACTATATAATTGTGAATGGACAGATAGACCCGATGCGGTCAATGTTGTACAAGTTGCGTTTTGAGTAGAGCTCCTTGTACAAAGGAGACTCTGTCCAAATTTTGTTAAATTATGGATCCCAAGAAATGGGACATAATGGTGTGGTATCGAATTACACGGTATCTACAAGTATTCTGCGGGTCGATGAGTGATCAATCGGATAATTACAGCCACTCGAATTTTGGGGTGTCACACATGTGTTATATATATATATACTAGTTATTACTTGTGTCCAAAGGCACAGAGNACGGATAATTACAGACACCCGGACTTTGGGGTGTCACATCTGTAATCTTATTGCCCCCCATTGCTTTGAGGGGAATTGAGTTCCTCTGAAAGCAAAGCTGGTGGAATTGCAAATCTGCTAGCTTCCTGAGCTGACTTTACACTTAACTCATAAATATCCAAATGTTTGGGACCTCAAAGAGTCTTCCAGGATCGTCGAGCTCTACCGTGGACCCGTAGTTATCTCCCCGATTATATTACAGTTTATTGCCCTGAACTTTTGCTGGACAATCGAGGGCTTTTATTGCTTGAGATGGATGAGGAGTATCAAGGGAATGTTGAGGCTTATTTCCGTATGCTAATTCATCCTCACCACACGAAGTCTCTTCCTCTGAGGGCTTCTAGGTGTTGGCCTTGTACGAACCTCTACCGAGAAGCCCCTGTTCCCATAGGGCTTGTCTATTGTTTAATTTTTGCTAAGTTACATAATTGTTTATGTTTTTCTTTCCCCGTCTTTCCTTTCCCTTGAGGCAACGGGGCTCAGAGCTACCTTGCATGCCACTAACTGAGCTCCTAATTCCCCGGAGCTCGAAAACCCTTGGTGCAGACCTCCCAGAACGCCATTAGGGTCAGCAGAGCTTACTGACCCCCTGGACATCTGGTTTCATTCTTGGAAGGTCTCTCCTTGTTGCTTGGTGTAAAGACTAGGGTATGGTTGCCTCTAGTGCATCTGCTAGCTTTGTTGGAGATATGGTCCTAGGAGTTACTTACGCTCACAAAGCCTTGTTGTGCCTTAGGAATAAAATTCTCTTCTTAGTCAGCCCAAAAAAATCTGAGAAATCTCTTTCGGGAATTGATCTAATTGTTTAAATTATTGAACCTTGTCTTAACCGAGGAGAGAATCTGACCTCCTGGGCTTATCCAAGTCTGTATCAAGCCTCCCTTGGTTATTTAATGGCTCAAGACTGGTTGAATCTGTCATTAACTCCTCCTTTATTGTCCATATTTTATTGCCTTCTTTAAACATATCTGTTGCCTTAATTTGGAAACCCAAAGGTCCGCCACTTTTAGGTCGGCGTGCTTCTTGATTTTTTAATATCTTGTTTTCTTGCTTCTGTGGATATTTATTCCCTCTAAAAAGCCTTTTACCTTTGTTATCTTCTTTCTACGTCTCTTCCTTACCTTCTGATAACGCCAATGGCTGCCCCAATCTTCCCCTTGTTCAGCGAACGACGCTCTTGTGGAATTGAGTGGGAGTGACAGACTCATTACTTAGTACCTTCATCATTGTCATCCTCAGACTTAGTTGGGATAAAGAAGAACTTTTTTCTGGACGTGAAACTATCTTTGCGAGCCCCATCTTCTGACGAGCCCTGCAATTATCTCCCTTGAGGGGAGACTTACTTTTTTGAGGAGGCTTTGGACATGGGGATGTGTCTCCCCATTCATCCCACTATTGGTTACATCTTGGCTTATTATGGGGTATTCTCTGCTCGTCTCTCTCCCAAAGGGTGGTCCATCATGATCAATTTCTTTCTATTTTGGCGCTTGCGTGGTGATGGCAAATTCCCCATTATAGGAGAATTCTTCTACTTCTTCGACATCGAGGAGGATGAGGTCCTGTGCTTTGTCTATTTTCGGTGGAAACACTTCAAGCTGCGATGTTTGGTGTTTGACCTTTTTTCTCCTCCTGGGGGATGGGTCAATCGCTTCTTTTATGTTACTGGGGATTCTTGTAGGTCCATAGAGCTGCACTACCGAGAGTGCAGAGTTCCCAGATCCTGGAGGAGCTATTCTTATTCAGGTAAGTATCTCAACAACCTATATTTGTTCAGGTCTTTCAATGTAGTCTCCTTATCATAGGATTTTAATTTGATTGGTAGGTCCTCCCGAACTGGATTTGTTAGAGGAGATGCAAATTGATTAGATGATAGAAGTTGAGCTTGTGTCCTATTCTGAGCTGATGACATTAGATAACTTATTTTTGTTCAGTGCTGCCCGTGCCGCTATGTACTTTGTTTCTTACCCAGATTCTGTTGATTCCTGTCCTTCTGAATCTGATGAGGTTAAGGATATTGGTACTTCCTCTAGGAAATGCAAAAATGGTCATGCCAGTGACTCCTCTTCTTCACCTGGATCTTCTCTGGCTGTCATACTGTTCTCCTCATTTGGGCAGAGACTTGTAAATTTTCTGACAGAAGCCTAGAAGGAGAGGAATGAGCTGAAAGAAGAAAATGTCCGCCTGAAAGAAGAAGTTACAGAGCTCCGAAGACGCTTAAAGGGTGAATAAGGACTGAGAATATCTCTTGTAATCCTCTTCTTTTTTTCTGTACTGTTGCTAAATATATGTACCTCTGTTCTTATTTGATGGCTACTGGTTCTTCTATGGACTCTTGAACTTGTAATTTATGAATCGAGGAATTCATCTCGAGCTATAGGGCTCTTTTTATGCACTGAACTGTTCAAAGTGAGCTGCAGAGCTCTGTTACGAACTAAAAAGTTCATCTTTATTTCATGAGCTGAATAGCTCATCTCAATTTCATGAGCTGAAGAGCTCATCTTTATTTTATGAGTTGGAGAGCTCATCTTATTTTATGAGCTGAAAAGCTCATCTGAATTTTATAAGTTGGAGAGCTCATTTTATTTTATGAACTAGAAAGCTCATCTTATTTTATGAGCTAGAAGTATTTTTTTTTTTACAGGCATATACAAGAGAGGGTCAAAAACTCTCAGTTTAATTGAAAAAATGATTTTATTATAGAAAAAACCTCTTAAGGTGTTCTGCATTCCAAGAATGAGGCAGGATTTTTCCTTGCTCAGTTTGCAGCTCATAGTTCCCGGGCTTGATAACCCTTGATATGATATAAGGACCTTCCTAGTTTAGACCTAGTTTCCCGTTGGAAGAGTCTTTCCTCACAAGCAAAAGCTTTATAAGTACTAGATCCCTTACCTTATAACTTTTGTGCTTTACTTTCTTGTTGTAGTACCTGGCTGTCTTCCTCTGATAATGTTTTATGCGCCGTAAGGCCTCGTTTCTCTTCTCATCCAATAGATTGAGGTTGAGTAGCAGCGCCTCGTCATTATGCCTTGCATTGCTAAACTCAGTTCTGGGGGATGGGAGCCCTATCTCCACAGTTCTGAAAGCCAACGCAAATGGGGTTTCCCAAGTGGCTGTCTTGGCTGTAGTTTTGTAAGCCCATAACACCTCAGGGAGCTGCTCCACCAATTTTCTTTTCAGTGCTTCCAGCTTAGTTTTCAGGGCGGTTTTTATTGTTCGAATAGTGACCTCTGCCTGCCCGTTGGATTGGGGATGAGTTGGGGCCGAAAAGAAATTTCTTACCCCTAGCTCGGCACAAAACTTCTTGAACTTAGGGTTATCGAACTGTTTGCCATTGTCTGAAACAACTGTCATTGGGATCCCAAACCTGTAGATTATTGACTTTTAGACAAAGTTTTGGACTTTTTGTTCCGTGATTGTTGCCAAAGGCTCTGTCTCTGCCCATTTGGTGAAGTAGTCCACCGCAATAATGATGAACTTGCATTGTCCAACCCCCGTAGGGAGGGGGCCAAGTATATCTAAACCCCACTATTGAAAAGGCCAGGGGTTCACCAGCGATGTTAGGAGTTCTAGTGGACAGTGGAAAATGTTGGCGTGTACTTGGTTAACTTTACATCTTTTGATCAGATCTGCAGCATCTTTGAGTATAGTGGGCCAATAGTATCCCTACCTCAATGTTTTTCCTACGAGGGCCGAGCTCTGATGTGATTGTCGCAGACTCCTTCATGGACCTCTCTGAGTACGTAGTTAGCATCTTCATCTCCCACACATTTGAGTAGAGGTGTCAAAAATCCTCGTTTGTATAGGTTTTCCTGCAAGATAGAAAATCTGGCTGACTTGACTCTTAATTTCGCAGCTTCTTTAGGATCTTTCGGCAAAGTCCCGGTTTGAAGATACCCTCTAACAGGGTCCATCCAACTCTGTGGTGTTTGCACAGACAGAACCTCTTCATCTTCCATGCATATAAATGGTTCTGCTAAATGCTCCACTGGAATTAACCTATCCAAATTCTCCTGTGAAGCTATTGCCAACCTTGCCAAGGCGTCTGCTCTTGAATTTTCGGCTCTAGAAACATGCTTGAACTTAACTTGCACAAACTTCTTAATTAATTCTTGTACTTTCCTGAGGTAGAAAACCATTTTCTCACCCTTGGCCTTGTATGACTCCTCTATTTGTTTCACGATAAGCTGAGAATCGCTACTAATCTCCAACTACTCTACTTCCATTGAATGAGCAAAGTTGAGCCTAGCAACGACAGCTTCATACTCTGCCTCGTTGTTCGAAGCCTTAAACCCAAACCTGAGGGCGTATTCCACGTCTATTCCATCTGGGGAGATTAGGATCAATCCTGCGCTATTTTCTTGGGCATTGGCAGCTCTGTCTATCGAAAGTTTCCATGCAGGAAGGTCAGGTATCAGCAATGTGGCTTCCACGGGTGTTACTATAGTGAATTCTGTGATGAAATCTGTCAAAATCTGTCCTTTGATCGTTGTCCTTGGCTTATACCTAACATCAAACTCGCTGAGCTCTATCGCCCACTTAACTAGCCTTCTTGAAGACTCTAGTTTATGTAGCACTTGCTTCATTGGCTAATCCATTGGAACCTTGATAGTATGAGCCTGGAAATATGGTCTAAGTCTCCTAGCCGTAGTCACCAAGGCCAAAACTAGCTTCTCCATCTTTGGATATCTCTCATCTGCCCCCCTCAAAGTTCTACTACAGTAGTATACTAGTTGTTGAGCTCTGTCTCGCTCCCTAACTAGTGTTGTGCTGGTTGAGAAATCTAAGACAGCTAAATAAAGAGTAAGCAATTTCCTTTCTAAGGGCTTATCAGGACAGGGGGAGAGCTTAGGTACTCCTTCAGTGCTTTGAATGCTTCCTCACACTGGGTATTCCACTAAAAAGCCTTCTTCAACACCTGAAAGAAAAGTTGACACTTGTCACTTGCTTTGGCTACAAAATGACTCAAGGCGACTATCCTTCTTGTCAAGCGTTGGATCTCCCTGATGTTGGACGGTGGTCGCATATCCAGTACTGTCTTAACCTTTTCTGGATTAGCCTCAATTCCTCTGTTGTTGCCTATGAATCCCAGGAACTTTCCTGTTTATACTCCAAAGGCGCACTTTGCAGGGTTGAGTCTCATCTTGTACTCCTTAAGGATTTGGAACGATTCTTCTAGGTGTTCGATGTGTAGCTCTGCCTTCAATAATTTTACCAACATGTCGTCGATATAGACCTCCATGGATGTCCTAATTTGCTTCTGGAACATTCTATTCACTAGGCGCTGATAGGTGGCTCCAGCATTCTTCAATCCAAAAGGCATGACCTGGTAGTAGTAAGTTCCCTGTTCAATTATAAATGAAGTCTTCTCCTGGTCCGTCGGGTCCATCCTGATCTGATTATAACCTGAGAAAGCATCCATGAAGCTGAGGAGCTCATGCCCAGCAGTTGCATCCACGATCAAGTCGATTCGAGGTAAGGGAAAACTATCCTTGGGGCACGCTCGATTAAGATTAGTGAAATCAATACAGAGCCGCCATTTCCCATTGGTCTTCTTGACCAGCACCACATTCGACAACCAGGTAGGGTAATCCACCTCTCTGATGGCTTTGGCATGGAGGAGTTTACTGACCTCCTCATTAATTGCCTTCTGATGTTCTGGAGCAAAACTTCTCCGCTTTTGTTTAATAGGTTTGCAAATGGGATTCACGCTTAGCTTGTGTGTGATGATTGAGGGGTCAATGTCTTCCATGTCCTCTTGCTTCCATGTAGCACTCCCTGGCTATTCGCTGGTCTCCTTGGACCATTCCAACTCCATTTTTTGTTAGAAATTTTACGACCAGGTGATATGCTGAGGGGATAGCCTTCATTATGTTAAGGAATGGTCTCCCAAGTAGTATATTGTATATAGAAGGAGCGTCAACTATCAGGAATTTCACAGTAGTGGTGGCTTGACAAGAAGGGTCCCCCATAGTGAGTACGAGTTGGATGGATCTCAAGGGTAGNAGAAATTTTATGACCAGGTGATATGCTGAGGGGATAGCCTTCATTATGTTGAGGAATGGTCTCCCAAGTAGTATATTGTATACAAAAGGAGCGTCAACTATCAGGAATTTCACAGTGGTGGTGGCTTGACAAGAAGGGTCCCCCATAGTGAGTACGAGTTGGATAGATCTCAGGGGTAGCACCCTCTCCCTTGAGAACCCCTTCAAGTGAGCATTCACTTGCTCAAGCTTCTCCCTTCCTATGCCCATTTTGTCAAAGGTAGAGACGAAAATGATGTTGGTCGAGTTCCCATTATCAATTAGAACTCGATGAACAGTTTGGTTTGCCACAATGGCCCTTACGACCAATGGGTCATCATGGGGATACTGACAGCCTTCCAAGTCTGAATCCGAGAAAGTGATGGTTGTGCTTAACCGAGGCATTTTGGACACGGTGTGTACTTCCAGCACTTCTCCAGCTCTGGTTCTGCACAGGTGTACTTTCTGTACTGCACTGGATTCTCCACCGCCAACAAATCCTCCAGATATCACTCTGATCTCCCTTAAAGGTTACTGGTGCTACGCAGGGGCTTGTTGATGGGGTGCGGGTGGTGGCGGAGCCCTGTCCTGATTGTCATGGGCGATAAATCGTCGTAACTATCCCCTCTGGATCAAGAACTCAATCTCATTCTTTAGCTGGATGCAATCGTCAGTATGATGACCATGATCCCTATGATACTTGCAATATTTCGTAGGGTCTCTTTTAGACGGATCCGCCTTCATTTGTGGAGGCCACCTTAGAAATTTCTCGTTCTGCACCTCATATAGGATTTGGGATATTGTCGCAATGAGAAGAGTATATTGCTGAGGTGCATACCTCGGTTGTAGTTCAGGCTGCGGGGGGCCTAAGCGGTCCCTAACGTTCCCCCTTCTTTTTGGGGATCGCTCTTTGTCTCTTTTGGGAGATCTATCTCTCTTTGGAGATCTGTTCCTTTCCCTCTCTCTCTTGGGACTTCTGTTCCTCTTTTTCTCTCCCTTTTCCCTTGTCTCTATGTGTGAAATAGCTCCCTACCTTAGAAAGAATAGCTTCTTCGTTGTTTATGTATTTCTCTGTTTTGGCAAGCACCTCGACCATGCTTGCTTGGGGATTTTTTGATATGGAGAACATCAAATCTTTAGACTGCACCCCTAGACCAGCTATGAAGGCAGTGATGAAAAACTTTTCATCTGGGACATCCATCTTTCATGACTCTGAATTAAATCTTTGGACATACGACCTGAGNAAAACTTTTCGTCTGGGACATCCATCTTTCATAACTCTGAATTAAATCTTTGGACATACGGCCTGAGGTTTTCTTGCAGTCCCTGTTTCACATTCAAAAGGTGATAGCTTGGCTTTTTGTAGGTTCGAGCCCCTATGAAGTAGGATACGAAAGAAATGGAAAGCTCTTTAAAGGAAAAGATTGAGGCTGGGGGGAGCCTGTTAAACCACGCCAAGGCGGAAGCCTTCAAAGTGATGGCAAAGGCTCGACAGCGTACGGGATCCTGATACCTGTATAATTCCATCTGGTTCTTATAAGTATTGAGGTGGTCCATAGGGTCCCTGGTTCCATCAAAGGACTCTATCTGAGGCATCCTGAACTTTGATGGGAGGAAAAAATGCAACACCCCAAGTGTGAATGAAGATTCAGTCTACTGCACAAAGGCATCCATTGTAACTAGAGCTATACTCCTGACCGTTTCCTTCATGTGGCTGAGCTCCTGCTGGATGCTCTTGAAGCGTTACTCCCAATATTGCTCCCTTCTCTCCTGCTGATAAGGGAAGACATCATTCTTTTCACCTTCAAGGTTTTGACTTTGTACTTCTTCATTATGGTAGTTCCTAGGGGTAATTGGGGAACGTGCCCCAAGGTCTAGCTGTTCTCCCCCCCTTCGCTGTCTTCTCTGAGTGGATCAAGGTGTTGTTGGTCCCTGTAGTGGGGACTGTTCTGATCGTCTTGGGCCGGATATGCCTCTTGTAGGCGCTACAAGAGCTTCAAGAGCTCCTCGTTTTGCTTTATCAAGCGCTGATTAACTAGGCGAAGGGCCTCCATTTCATTATTTGTGTGGGGATTCCCCATGAGAGGATTGGTCTCTAGGACGTTCTCGAGCTGTTCGTCATTGGTGGCTCCTTGCTGGTCCTGCATCCGAGATGGGTATGTTTGGCTTCTGCTCATGTTTTGTGTTGATACCATTAGTCACTGAAAGATCAGCTTATTTGTAACAGGAACAGTCGTTCCCACAGACGGCGCCAAACTGATGGCGTAAATCAACGTAGATGAGCAAAAAGTGCTAATAACGTGAGATAAGCGTGGATCAGAGCTGCAAGACTCGTGTATAATACTGTAATCAAATATTGAGGGGATTTGAGGGGTGTATACAGTGAAAATATAGTGGTTCACTGGCTCAAGAGCTCGGCTAGTCCACTCTTCAATGGAGGTTCTTGCTCCTTCTTTTTCTCTATTGACTGGTTGAATGTAATACAATATAGTGCTAAACTGATTAGGGTTTTTCTCTCTTTCGTGCGCCTCACGATGAGGCGTTGCATAGTATTTATAAGGCTGCCCCCTATTCCGTGAGATTTTAGCTGAGATCTTTACCTATTATTTATGGGATCCTCTTTGATTTTAGGAGAGAATCTTGGTTGGTTGAAATTTTCATGCATAAGGCTCAATTCCCGCAGTCACCCAGCTATTTCATGGTCGGTCTAGCTACGATCTCCCCAAGGGAAACTCCACCCCTGATTCTCTGAGCTCCTCATGTCTTTCTTGACCTTCTGACCTGACCTCACAGCTAGGGCTTGTTTGAGGTATCATCAGTTTCTAATACTTATGTATCATATCTTCTTTCATCCAACCTATATGTTTGAGATGGTTTTCATGCTCTTAAATAATCTTCTATTTGTTGTGTGTAAGAATGTAGCAAGGACACCGGTCTGTCCATTGAGTTTTTGGTAGCATCAGATGAAATAAACATTAAATTAAATTGTTCCAAGAAACAAAAAAGAATCATTAAATCATAAGGATCTCTTTTAAGTATGAAAAATAATAATTGAAACCCTGGTCATCGTTTTTCTTTTTTTTAGACCGTACTAAGAGAACATATGAAATGATTGAATTATCCCAACTAAAATATAATATATTAAAGAAAAAAGGAAAATATATGTAATACAAATTTAAATTTCAGATGGCATCTCAAATGAATAGGACTATTAAATAAGTGCGCCCATTGACTTTTTTAAATGAGACTCAATACCTGTTTTGTTCTTAAAAAAAAAATATTATTTAAATTTAAAAATTTAACATAATTTGTCGATCGAAAGACGCGATTTCATTGGAATCATTGGATTAACACCAATTTTAATGTTTGATGGAGACCAGAGTCAATTCAAAGGTTATAGTAAATTAAGGCAACAAATTAGGTCGTAAATTAGGTCCAATAGCATTCCTCAAAAAAAAAAAAAAAAAAAACCCCTGTGTAATAACTCCAAGAACACCAAGCGAGACTTTTGCTGCATTTAAATTGGGATCACCACTGTTAAGCGTCAGGACCTTAGCGTAGCCGTCATCAAGGCCAGCCGGAGTGACAATGCGAAGTTGGACTACGTAGTCATGAACTGAACTCCCCGTAGCTTGCAGGGTGCTACCGTGTGCACCCGTGGCCATGAGGCCACCAATGGTGACGCCCCACCAATATGGTGCATAGGGCAGTGCTAGACCAGCCTTGGCTGCGTCATTAATGAGCTGCCTCAGTCTGACGCCGCTCTCGACAGTCACCGTCATACTCGATCCGTCAACCATTATCGTACGGTTGAGATACTTGGTGCTTATGACTAAACCATCTTTGCCATCAGGACAGGCCAGCTTGGGAATACTATGCGAGGACCGAGTCGCTACTTTCATTTTCCTTTTACTCATTGTTGCCGTAGCTACAACTGATATGAGCTCTTCTTCTGTTGTTGGGTACACAACATTGGCGGCACGACATATGCTTCGGTCGGGGAATGCACCGTACGCGTTTGTGATGGTGCAATTGGAATTTTTGGATGAACACTTGATAGGATCTTCCGGAGGACTACAACCCACCAATATCATGCAGATCAGTAGGAAGACACTATTTACTACCACAATACAACGAAATGAGCTCTTTTCGGAACGTGACACCAGCATGGTGGAGAGAGTTTGCTGCAAAATTTTTCTTGGTGAAGGGATTTGGTGTTGTAGAATGTACAATATGAGTTACTTGGCAAATAACTCATATATATATATATAGAAAGAGAGAGAGAGAGAGGGAGAGAGAGATGGGGATTTTACACTTACAGTGACATCAGTAGAAACCTCATCTAGCTAGATCATATGGGCACAGTATGATCAAAAGCAAATAATCTCTATCTAGGACTCAAAGGATAGTGTAATAGGCTATAGACTCAACAATATTGAGGAAACCTGGTGAAAACAGAAAAGAAGAATAGCACTTGCCAAGAATGTGACACCATAACTCCCCTTATAGAGAGGAATCCTATAAAGGGAAGACAATTTATATCTCACACCAAGACCCCTGAAGCCCAAAAAATCCTATTTCTTGTTTCAATTTAAGTCTGCACCTTCGAACTGGCTTAACCGTTGGAGGGCCTCTGCTGCGGAAGCACTAACCACCCCCTTTTGATTAGCTTTCGTTGTTTTAATAAACTAGCCTTTCTCATATTAAATGACTGCAGGGCAGATTCGTGGGCCAGACATATAGTTTGGCGTAAAAGAATTTTAAAGGGTTTCCAAGGCTAAGCAATGAGGACAGTGGGCAGATGTGGGGATGCTTTGAAGTCAAGGTGACTGACATTACATTTATGCTGAAAGCTATTTGAATTTGATCATGACGGGTGGCGGGGGAACGTTAATTGCAATTTTAAAATTGGTCAACGACCCACCAGGCAGATAATTTAGTCGGAAAATACCATTTGTTATCACTTGCCGAAATGTGCTCCTTTGGGAATGTGTCATCACCATCGTGGATAGACTTTGTTGGAAGTTTCCTTTGGTCAAGAAACATATAGAATGTAAAATATATGTTTTAAATTAACGTAATAATGTTTCGTTTGGCGTATAAGAATTTTAGAGAGGTTTCCCAAGGCTAAGCAAGCAAGGAAAGCAGATGCTATAAACTCAAGATGTATTTTAAGGTAATTGTTATACTTATACCGAAAACTAGATTTTACCATTTGAGGTCGCTTGCACTTTTAAAACTGGCCCAAGGCTATAACGGCAACATACATTGGCATAATTTTTCCATACTTCTTTGAAGACACTACGGGCAGTTTGTTTGGCGTTTTTATTTTGTATTTTGTGTTTTTGTGTTTAATTTTACCAAAAAAAAACATGTTCGGTATTTATTTATGTTTTATATTTTATTTTAGTTGTCTTAAAAATAAGGCATGAAAATAGGAATAAAAAATTTGTGTTCTAAGAAATATTCAAAAACGAAACACGCGGTGATTGGATTTGGATTTAATGAGATCTCCACTTCGTTCTTTGTTAGCAACAAATCTTGTTATTTTTCATTAGAGTATATATATTGGGCATTTTCGTCATTTTCCTTTTGCACTTCTCTCAACCCAAGCAGCAGCTCTGAAGCTTTGACGAAGAAGAAGATCCTCCGTGGTGTAGGCCAAGAAGAAGACGACTTGTGGTCTCACTTCGTTTTCTCTGAAGCTTCGACATAGATATGTACATCACAGGGCGGCCATCATATTTTTTTGGAAAAATTATATCCAGACTTTCTAAAATTTGTCACTTAATCATTTAAACCCTCTTGATATTTGAAATATTACACATAAATCTTCTGAAGTTTGTACACGTATAATACTTAGATCCTTGTTATAAATATATCTGTTAATAAATTATATTTAGACCCTTTAAAATTTGTAAATATATTATACTTAGACTCTTTAAGTTTAAAATATTATATTAAAATAAAAAATACTCCAATCAAATATAAAATATAAATTATTTTAAATTTTACAATTAAAATTCATGTTTTATTATATTATTTATTGAAATAAAATCAAAAATAAAAATTTAATTTTTTCTTAAAAAAATTATAATTAGTATACAATTATATTGTCTATTAGAATTTAATTTAATCATTTAAACGACCAAATTAAAATACCAAAGTACCCCAATTAAATTAAAAAGATATTATATTCATTACAGTTTGATTCATTGTTTAATTTTTTAATTTTGTTCTAATAGATAGCATAAATATATATTATCTATGTTTTTTTTTTAAAAAAAAAATTTATTTTTGATTTTATTTCAATAAATGATATAATAGAATATGAATTTTAGATGTAAATTTCATGTTCTATTATGAATGACTTAGACCCATTATTTAATTTTTTAGCTTTATTCTAATAGATAGTATAATTGTATATTAATTACGATTTTTTTAAGAAAAAATTAAAATTTTAATTTTAATTTTATTTCAATAAATTATACAATAAAACATGAATTATGATTGTAAAATTTAAAATATTTTATATTTTATATTTGATTANATCTAATATGATCTACGCATTAATCACACATTCAAGCCCAACCCCCAGTTTCCTATTACAAAGGCAGGTGCAAAGACTTTATGGTCAGACCTTGGACTTTCTAGCCACAACAAGACAAAGCTTCGGGCTATTGGCCATTTTGTCAACAACTACTTCTCTAGTTACTGTAAACATCGATCCATGCATGTTAAACATAAATCAACTTAGAATTCACGTCACTTGTTCAAATATAATATATTCTTTTTTGGTTTCCCTATTTTACATTTTGTGATTGATAAGAATAAAAAATGGAATATATAAAGTAAATTTTTTTCATAATAGTACTCACTGTAAAAATAATTGTTTCATAACAACTCGACATTCTCTAAACTACGGGTCTAAAAACAAAACTCTTATTCCTTGTCCCTGTAGGCGATCAAGTGGTAAACATGTTGCCAAAATTTTAGAATTAATCACTCAAGTACAAGTTGTGCGAAGTAATATAATGCTCAAATGTCCGAGGTTGAACCGTAGGGAATTGAAAAAACAAGAGACACAAAAAAAATAAAAAGAAATTGGTTGAAATTTGTTTGAGTATGAATTTATCTAATAGAACAAAGATGAGTTGGTTAAAACAATAATTAAAAATACTAAAGTATTAGATATACCTTTTAAAATCAACACAATAATTATTAATGATCTAGTTTTTGAACTCAATTGAGAATCAGCTGAGGAGTGATCTCAAACAAAATAATTAGTGGTGATAATATGAAAACATTAAAAGGTATAATTAATGAATTATCTGAATAAACATAAGAATTTACTTGTATATCACAAACATTCACTGCACCCGGAGTTTACGATAAATCAAGTTTTCCAACAAGTAAAATTTATTTTATTGTAAATAATAAATCAATTATCTTATGAGAAATTCTAATTAATTAATTCGAGCATGAAATAANGAATAAACATAAGAATTTACTTGTATATCACAAACATTCACTGCACCCGGAGTTTACGATAAATCAAGCTTTCCAACAAGTAAAATTTATTTTATTGTAAATAATAAATCAATTATCTTATGAGAAATTCTAATTAATTAATTCGAGCATGAAATAACCAGTTATTTGACTCGCAGAGAATCTTAAGCATTCGATGTATGTGGCACAACAAATCAAAAAATTATATAGAGCAAAAATTTTACTAAAAGATAAGAATTAAATTAAAAGAATAAATCATGCATTAAAAAGAATATTGAATCAATAATAAGTACCTTACTTCATTGAAAGTATCTCCCCTATCTTTAGTTGAACTTTTAACAAGCCATATAACTAGAACAAAAACTAGAAAAGAAAATATGGGAAGAGAATAATGATNTTACTTCATTGAAAGTATCTCCCCTATCTTTAGTTGAACTTTTAGCAAGCCATATAACTAGAACAAAAACTAGAAAAGAAAATATGGGAAGAGAATAATGATTATCTCTCAATAGATGACAACCTTTATTTATACTAAAATAAATCCTAGATATAGGTAGAAGATATAAGGTTGGATTGGGAAGAATTATTTTTCAAAAAGAAGTCTTTTAAGGTTAAATTCCGTGCATAAAATCTTGGGAGCGCAGGTACAAAATCTGTCTAAATTTTGAACCTGAATTTCGCATATTTAGAGGCTAAATTACGAATTTTTCATGAATTACAATTTTGTAACCCTCAAAGTCTTCTTTCCAACCCGCAAAATTCAGGTTAATCGAATATTAGAGTTAAAAGTTATGACCAAAATATTGAAGACGTGTCAAATCCTTATTTTCTAGAATACTTTCCTAATCTAACTTTAAATGAGTTTTCTTTTAATTTGGACTCTTATAAGAATTAAATTGTCACATTATCTTCAAATCTTCTTATCTTAATCTTGACTCTTCAATCATTATCAATTGTGATTTTTCTTCTAGTGATTGTTTCACTTGCCTTATCCATTATTATTTTAAATCAACCAATTTACCTGCAAAATAAACCAAACAACTAGAAAAAACATCAAACTAGAAAATCAAGGAATTTAACACATTTAATCACAAATAATATGTAATTAACCAATCTTTAAATATAATAAAATAGCACTTTTGATGATTAATCACATGTCATTGGAGAAAGCAGTTCTAAACACTTGCTCTTGGGTGAACATTAGGATATTATGGATAGGATAGAATATATATATAACTCGTTAAAACGATATTATTTTCTATTAAAAAATCTAATGTAACTCCCCATTTGAAGTTTGTAATTTTACCCCTATCCGTCCTCAAATACATGTGGGTGCATTAATGCAGAAGCAATTTGAGCATTGTGTTGGTATTTAATTTGAAAAATTAATTTTAGAACTCAACGCATTATGGGCATATGGCCACTGGATTGACAATAAATTCCCTATTGAAAGAAGTCCACTATAAATTTAATAGTAAAAATAAATTAAGTCTTCAAATTAGATGCAAATATAATGGTGAAACATTTTAGCTTAACTGATAACCCAACATTATCTATCCCCGTTTTTTACGATTAGGCATGTTTCTCATGATTAGGCAAAAAAACTGCTCAGGCAAAAATTTATTAACCCATTTAGAGGCAGGTTTAGAATTGGTTCAATGATTTATTAGCTTATTGAAATTGGTTCAAAATCAAGACTAAGCATTCCATGGAATGTGGGAGTGCATAGAAGCATTTCGTTTCATCAAATTACCAATTACTCAGTTCTATATGCTTTTTTTTGTTCTCTATCAATAAAGAAGAGAACATTTAGGTCCTTATACAGTAGTAACAAAAGTTTTAGGGATCAACAATGAGTACTTATCCATCAATATTGACTGCATACATTAAATAAGAGCAACAAACATTACCATATATCCTTTTTGATGGTGTAACCAAACAGATGAACAGAAATTGCAATTCAGAGAGATTCTTAGGAAGTTAAAATGATTAACAAAGTGAAAGTATAGTGGTTCACCGTGCTCGGTTGTATTTTTTCTACAACTAGGCTTTGTCCTTCGATGGAGGTCCTTTTTCAGTATTTATAGTTCAACTCCTATATCTAAGGGATCTGCAGTGAGATCCCTGCTCTTCATCTGCGGAAATTCCCTTGACTTGAGGGAAAAGATCTTGAGTGGTTGAGAGTTTCGTGCCTTAATCTCTGTCTTCCGTTATATTGGAGATTCCCCTTGTTAACCAGCTGTTCCTTTCTAATTTTCTCGAGTCTTTCACCCGAACGAAGCTCGAGGTCTGGGCCTTTGATCTCTGGGTACCTTAGCTGACCTCCCTATCAGACCTCCCTTCCCGACCTCATACTTAGTCAAAATATTTTTCATGTATCATCAGTTGTCCCCCAACCCTTGGTTCAAGCAAGCTTGGGCAAGGTCTGAACTTAAACTGAAACAAGGTAAACCTCCACCTAGTGACCTCGATATATGTGCGAACAAGTTTTTGACGATTATCGGTAATCACTTTTTCCTTGTTTCTTGTGCACGTTCCCCATTTCGAAGCCCCTTGTACCGTTAGCTTTAAATGCCCCTGGATCAACGGTTCCCATTTCTCTCTGGCTTTCTTCTTTTTACCTTCTTGCAATTTCATCTTCCCTAATTTGCCATCGTTCTTAGGGCTTCATAGAGAGGCGATTTNAACAAAAGTTTTAGGGATCAACAATGAGTACTTATCCATCAATATTGACTGCATACATTAAATAAGAGCAACAAACATTACCATATATCCTTTTTGATGGTGTAACCAAACAGATGAACAGAAATTGCAATTCAGAGAGATTCTTAGGAAGTTAAAATGATTAACAAAGTGAAAGTATAGTGGTTCACCGTGCTCGGTTGTATTTTTTCTACAACTAGGCTTTGTCCTTCGATGGAGGTCCTTTTTCAGTATTTATAGTTCAACTCCTATATCTAAGGGATCTGCAGTGAGATCCCTGCTCTTCATCTGCGGAAATTCCCTTGATTTGAGGGAAAAGATCTTGAGTGGTTGAGAGTTTCGTGCCTTAATCTCTGTCTTCCGTTATATTGGAGATTCCCCTTGTTAACCAGCTGTTCCTTTCTAATTTTCTCGAGTCTTTCACCCGAACGAAGCTCGAGGTCTGGGCCTTTGATCTCTGGGTACCTTAGCTGACCTCCCTATCAGACCTCCCTTCCCGACCTCATACTTAGTCAAAATATTTTTCATGTATCATCAGTTGTCCCCCAACCCTTGGTTCAAGCAAGCTTGGGCAAGGTCTGAACTTAAACTGAAACAAGGTAAACCTCCACCTAGTGACCTCGATATATGTGCGAACAAGTTTTTGACGATTATCGGTAATCACTTTTTCCTTGTTTCTTGTGCACGTTCCCCATTTCGAAGCCCCTTGTACCGTTAGCTTTAAATGCACCTGGATCAACGGTTCCCATTTCTCTCTAGCTTTCTCCTTTTTACCTTCTTGCAATGTCATCTTCCCTAATTTGCCATCGTTCTTAGGGCTTCATAGAGAGGCGATTTTCCCTGNCCCTGGATCAACGGTTCCCATTTCTCTCTGGCTTTCTTCTTTTTACCTTCTTGCAATTTCATCTTCCCTAATTTGCCATCGTTCTTAGGGCTTCATAGAGAGGCGATTTTCCCTGATTTGACCTAAAGGTTTAGTGAGGCTTGCTTTCTGACTTTGTTTTAAGCTTTAATCCATCATTCGTTCTCGTTTAGGTATGTCTTTCATCTCTTTCCCATTTCCTTGTTTTGGATCCCTTAAATCTGAGGTGGTTATTGCATTTTTAGACTTTTCGATTCTATTATTTTAGGAGTCGAGATTTTTTTCTGTCTCACCTCCCTCTCTTTCTGGATCCTTACTCTACGGCTTGGATTTTTGTTATTGGTCATTGGTGTCTTGCCCTCTTGACTCTNTTGGATCCCTTAAATCTGAGGTGGTTATTGCATTTTTAGACTTTTCGATTCTATTATTTTAGGAGTCGAGGTTTTTTTCTGTCTCACCTCCCTCTCTTTCTGGATCCTTACTCTACGGCTTGGATTTTTGTTATTGGTCATTGGTGTCTTGCCCTCTTGACTCTCCAAGAGCGTTTCTCTGAGGTTCTCTCGCTTTATAGGTCCTTTAAGCTTCCTTTCTCTTGCCCAGTTATGTCTACTTCCTCTGAAGCCACGGGTTCGTCCATCTCTCTGATGAGGGATAGGTCTGCTGAGGTGGACTCTGATCTGGGAGATGTGGGTGAGGAGATTGATAATTTCCCCGGCATGGATTCTGCTGATGTCATGGGAGGTTCTGAGGAATTTCATTTGCCTTCCTCCCCTGCGCTTAAAACCCCTAGCAAGGGCAAAACCAAGGTGAGTGGCGTAGGGATCTCCGGTAGTGCTGAGGGCGTAGAGGCTACTCCCAGGGCTGCTGAGCTCATAGGTTCTAGTGACATCATTCCTTCTTACTTAAAGGTTCTGGCTGCTTGCTTTGGCTTTCCTTAGGGTGTGCAGTTCTGGAGCCCAAACATGTATACCCGATATGACTCTTTTATCTCCAAANAAGGGCTACTGAGCTCATAGGTTCTAGTGACATCATTCCTTTTTACTTAAAGGTTCTGGCTGCTTGCTTTGGCTTTCCTTAGGGTGTGCAGTTCTGGAGCCCAAACATGTATACCCGATATGACTCTTTTATCTCCAAAAAGGCCTATTTCTTCATGGCTGCTTTTGAGAATGACCTTCGTTTTCCCATGCACCCTTTTATCAAGAGTGTCCTGCAGCATTTCAATGTCTATCCTGCCCAGCTTTCTCTTAACTTCTAGGGGCGTGGTAGTGGGTCTCCTTATTTTTTTAAAAAGCAAAAACTTGGGGTTCCTACTGTACCTTTGCTCATGAGATTTTTCAACATCAAATACACCCCATTTGATGGCTTTTTGTATATCTCCAAGCGTGTGAAAACCAAAGTTCTTATCTCTGACTTCTCGAGCTCCCACAAGGGTTGAAAAAAGCTTTTCTTTTTTGTGTGGGGGAGAGACTGGGAGTTCAACTCCGTAGATGTGATAGACACTTTTCCAATTTCCTGGGGCTAGTTTGCCCCTAAAAACTTGGGTAAGCCTTAACTTAAGCAAGTTAGGGACAATTTTGGTGTCTTTCTTGGCTGACCTTGTTCTGCTGGTTTTGTTTTTCAGGCATCAGACCAGAACTCAATGTTGCAGATGAGCAGGTTTTACTGAATTTGGCAGTCTATGATCTAGAGAGATATTCAAAGCTTATCAAGCCTCAGGTTTTTGTAGAGCTCAGATTTAGTCTCTTTGAGGTGAGGATAGAGAACCCTGTTCCCATCACCACTATTAGTGCCGAGGGGTTGTNCTTTTGTAGAGCTCAGATTCAGTATCTCTGAGGTGAGGATAGAGAACCCTGTTCTTATCACCACTATTAGTGCCGAGGGGTTGTCAAGTAATGCTTTCTCTACCCACCCCTGATTTTCTCAGACCTCTATCCTGATTCTTTCTCCTCTCTCTCTTTTGTTTTTTTTTAAATTGTTCTATGTTCTCAGGTTCTTCTTCAATGAAGCCTACCCAGGAAGCTCTCTAAGCCAAGGTTGCTTTGCTAAAGAAAAGCAGGCGTGGGAACAAGCGCAGAGTTGAGGTTGGTTCTGGCAGTCGCCTATTTCTAGAGATCCCCTCCTCTTTAGATCTTCCTTCCGTCTTAGGTTGCCATTTTATGCTGACATTTGCTTCTGACTGTATTTATTTTCAGTTAGCCATTCATGTGAAGGGTTTGCTAAGCCGGATTCAAGGTTTGGAGAGCTCTGCTAAGGCTTCAAAGGCTTTTGAGCTCAAAGCCCTCGAGCTGGATTTCACCAATAATGACCTCCAAACCCAAATCTAGGATCTTCAGACGCAGGTGTGGAGAGGCAAGCTTCCACTATTAAAGATATGGAGGCGAACGAGAAGAGGATCAGGGAGGACCTTAGGTTGAAAATTAATGCTTGGGCCGAGGCCAGCGAAGAGACATTCGAAGCTCTAGGCTCTTATAGAAATATGAAAAAAGAGTATGACATCTTGGCCGAGGTGAATGATACACTTCGAAGTGAGCTCGAGGTGCAGAGGGCTGCAGTCAAGGAGAAGGATGACCTAATCGTAAAGCTGATGGATGATATTACGACTAAGTGGGTGGGCGGATGGCTTGCTTTCCAGGACCGAGCTGAGGAAGCTTATCCTAATCTGAACTTTGACTTTGAGATCCTAGCCCAAGAGGAGGCGGAGAAGGTTAATGCAGAGGAGACATATGGGATTTTGGCCCCTTCTGCTCCTGAGCTTACTCTTGATGGTGCCATGACGTCTGTCCCTCCTAACGAGGTATTAGCTCAGGAGCCTCCTTCTTCTGTAGTCATTCCTGCAGCTCTTGTCTCCAGAACCGTAGCTGTCAAGCTCCCTGTTGTCCCTGCCATTACATCTTTCTCTGCCGACCTTGTGAATGAGGCTCTTGTCCTGAATTTGCCACTATCTAGAGTTGAGGTCACTACTTCTTGCCTCTCAGAGACTTCTCCTCTCTTACTTTGGGGAACTTCTTCTGCTGAACTGCCAAGCTCTTCATCGGCCCCTGGTGCTGAGGTCTCAGCTTCTGACCTGCCGAGCTATTCTCTAACTCCTGCACAGACTTAGGAGTTTTTTTAAAAAAAAATTGATGTACTTGTGAACTGCTTTTCTGAGTTGTTGATGTAAATACATACTGTTTTTCTGAGCTGTTGAAACTTCTGTGTTGTGCTTCCTCCCTCATTGCCCCTTGCTTCGAGGAGTACTTCAGCTTTCCTTGAAGCAGATATGTTCGGAGTCAAAGAACGGTTTGGGTTGTTGATTTGACGAGCGCATTCTTACTAGCGAGTTTGATACCTCTTATCGCGACAATGGGCTTAATGGATTTGGTAGAGAGCTCTTTGTTCTTATTGTGAAGTTGAGGTAATTGTGCCAGATGTGTAGGTAGCCCCCTTGCAATCTGGCTTGAAAACGGCTGAGCTACCTTTGCTATATTCTACCCTCAGTTTTAGTGCATGAATTCCAACAGGACCATTATACAACACATATATTTTTACCTAGGCACTAGATGCGTATAACTCTGAGACTCAAATGGGTATCCTGACTGATATAAATAAGTCGTTCTCCGTCCTTTGATGCTTTTTCAACCTCTGCTTTACTTCTTATAGAATCCTTTATGTCAAAAAGTAGAGTATGGGTAGCCACACTGATGCAATAGCTTTTTGTCTTGAGCTCGTGTTTGCACAGGATCATGTCAACTATGCTCGAGCTAGCAAAGTTGCGATGGTAGAGTTGGGAATTGCTTTTCCTCTCTGTCCTTTTTTTTTGCACGTGTCCCAACTACTTTCCTTAAATGTAACTACCCATTTAATTTGGAAACTCGAAGGTCCACCATCTTCGATTCTTGTGTGCTTCTTAATTCCCTACAACTTGGTGTTCTCATGAGGTTCTTGTAATTTCTTGATTTTTCCTAGTTTTGGAGTCTCCTCTTGAATCTTGGAACCTTCTCGTTCTTTGTCCTCCTCCCCTTTGGATTTCTGATGGCTACCCTTTTTCTTCTCTGTTCAAGGAACGGACATCTTTTGGGATCAAATGGAAGTGGCATTCTCGCTACTTAGTCCCTTCAATGATGACATCTTTTGACTTGGATGAAATTAAGAAGCTGTTCTTCCCTAACCTAGATCTGCCCCTACGAGTCCTATCTCCTGACGAGCCTTGCAATTACCTTACTCTAAGGGAGATTTGCTTCTTCGAAGGAGCTTTAGAGATGGGCGTATGCCTTCCCATTCACCCCTCTATTGGGTATATCCTGGCTCAATGTGGCTTGTGCCCTTCTCGCCTCTCCCCCAAAGGATGGGTTGTCATGATTAGCTTTTTCCTCTTCTAGCACTTACGAGGCAATAACGAGTTTCCTACATTAGCTGAGTTTCTTTATTTTTTTGATCTTAAAGAGGATGAGGTTCCCTGCTTTTGTTGTTTTCGGTGGAGGCATTTTAAACTGTAGCCTCTAATTCTTAACCTTCCTTCCTCTTTAGAGGGATGGGCTAAGAGCTTCTTTTTTGCTTCTAGGGATTCTTGGAGATCCTCCGAGCTACACTACAGGGAGTGTAGGNAAAAGTTGCGATACTTTCCTTAAATGTAACTGCCCATTTAATTTGGAAACTCGAAGGTCCACCATCTTCGATTCTTGTGTGCTTCTTAATTCCCTACAACTTGGTGTTCTCATGAGGTTCTTGTAATTTCTTGATTTTTCCTAGTTTTGGAGTCTCCTCTTGAATCTTGGAACCTTCTCGTTCTTTGTCCTCCTCCCCTTTGGATTTCTGATGGCTACCCTTTTTCTTCTCTGTTCAAGGAACGGACATCTTTTGGGATCAAATGGAAGTGGCATTCTCGCTACTTAGTCCCTTCAATGATGACNGTTTTCCTAGTCTTGGAGTCTCCTCTTGAATCTTGGAACCTTCTCGTTCTTTGTCCTCCTCCCCTTTGGATTTCTAATGGCTGCCCTTTTTCTTCTCTGTTCAAGGAACGGACATCTTTTGGGATCAAATGGAAGTGGCATTCTCGCTACTTAGTCCCTTCAATGATGACATCTTTTGACTTGGATGAAATTAAGAAGCTGTTCTTCCCTAACCTAGATCTGCCCCTACGAGTCCTATCTCCTGACGAGCCTTGCAATTACCTTACTCTAAGGGAGATTTGCTTCTTCGAAGGAGCTTTAGAGATGGGCGTATGCCTTCCCATTCACCCCTCTATTGGGTATATCCTGGCTCAATGTGGCTTGTGCCCTTCTCGCCTCTCCCCCAAAGGATGGGTTGTCATGATTAGCTTTTTCCTCTTCTAGCACTTACGAGGCAATAACGAGTTTCCTACATTAGCTAAGTTTCTTTATTTTTTTGATCTTGAAGAGGATGAGGTTCCCTGCTTTTGTTGTTTTCGGTGGAGGCATTTTAAATTGTAGCCTCTAATTCTTAACCTTCCTTCCTCTTTAGAGGGATGGGCTAAGAGCTTCTTTTTTGCTTCTAGGGATTCTTGGAGATCCTCCGAGCTACACTACAGGGAGTGTAGGGTCCCTCAATCCTAGAGGAGCTATTCTCATACAGGTAAGTGTCTTGAGTGCCTTTTTCGGCTAGGTTCCATGATGACTTGTTCTCATTGAATTTTTGCCTTACAGGTGCACTTGACCTGGACCTGGTGGAGGTGATGAAGATTGAACAAATGATCTATGCTGAGCCTATGCCTTTTTCTGAGCTGGTGACCTCAGATAACCTTTTCTTATTTAGTGTTGCAGTGGCCACCATGGACTTTGTTTCTTTCCCTGACTCTCCTGATCTTTTCCCTCCTGAATCGGATAAAGAGGAAAACGCTGTTACATCTTCCCAGAAACATAAGAGAAGTTGGTTCTTTGTTCTATGGCATGTTTATGAGCTGTAGGACTCATCTCTTTATGGGCTAAAAAACTCTCCATAACTTTATGGGTTGGAGAACTCATTTTAGTTTTATGAGCTGGAGAGCTCATCGTTNCATTCTCGCTACTTAGTCCCTTCAATGATGACATCTTTTGACTTGGATGAAATTAAGAAGCTGTTCTTCCCTAACCTAGATCTGCCCCTACGAGTCCTATCTCCTGACGAGCCTTGCAATTACCTTACTCTAAGGGAGATTTGCTTCTTCGAAGGAGCTTTAGAGATGGGGGTATGCCTTCCCATTCACCCCTCTATTGGGTATATCCTGGCTCAATGTGGCTTGTGCCCTTCTCGCCTCTCCCCCAAAGGATGGGTTGTCATGATTAGCTTTTTCCTCTTCTAGCACTTACGAGGCAATAACGAGTTTCCTACATTAGCTAAGTTTCTTTATTTTTTTGATCTTGAAGAGGATGAGGTTCCCTGCTTTTGTTGTTTTCGGTGGAGGCATTTTAAATTGTAGCCTCTAATTCTTAACCTTCCTTCCTCTTTAGAGGGATGGGCTAAGAGCTTTTTTTTTGCTTCTAGGGATTCTTGGAGATCCTCCGAGCTACACTACAGGGAGTGTAGGGTCCCTCAATCCTAGAGGAGCTATTCTCATACAGGTAAGTGTCTTGAGTGCCTTTTTCGGCTAGGTTCCATGATGACTTGTTCTCATTGAATTTTTGCCTTACAGGTGCACTTGACCTGGACCTGGTGGAGGTGATGAAGATTGAACAAATGATCTATGCTGAGCCTATGCCTTTTTCTGAGCTGGTGACCTCAGATAACCTTTTCTTATTTAGTGTTGCAGTGGCCACCATGGACTTTGTTTCTTTCCCTGACTCTCCTGATCTTTTCCCTCCTGAATCGGATAAAGAGGAAAACGCTGTTACATCTTCCCAGAAACATAAGAGGNGGTGCCAAAAATCCTCTCTTATATAAGTTCCCTTGTAACATAGAGAATCTGGTTGACCTCGTTCTCAACTTTGCAGCTTCCTTCGAGTCCGCGGGCAAGGTTCCATTCTAAAGATATTCTATGATGGGGTCCATCTAGCTGGGTGAGGCCAGAACAGGGAGCACTTCTTCCTCCTTGGTGCTTACTGACGGCTCTGCTAGGTGCTCCACTAGTATCAATCTATCCAGTTTTTCCTATGAGGCAGTTGCCAGTCTTGCCAGTGCATCTGCTCGTGAATTCTTAGACCTAGGGACATGCCTGATCTGAAATTGCACAAATTTCTTAATCAAAATTTGCATTTTTCTAAGGTATAGGACTATTTTCTCGCCATTGGCCTCATAAGATTCCTCTATTTGTTTTACCACGAGCTGGGAGTCACTGCAGACCTCAAGTTATTCCGCCTCCATTGATAACGTAAGGTTTAGCCCAACAATGACTGCTTCATATTCTGCTTCATTGTTTGAAGCCTTAAACCCAAACCATAGAGCGTACCCGACATCTATTCCATTTGGAAAAGTCAGAATTAGACCAGCACCACTCCCTTGAGCATTAGTAGCTCCGTCTATGGAAAGCTTCCACACAGGGACGTCGGGAATCAACTGTATTGCCTTCGCAGATGCTCCTGACTTGAATTCTGTAATAAAATCTGCTAGAATTTATCCTTTGATCGCTGTCCTCGGCTTGTATCTAATATTGAACTCACTGAGCTTAATGACCCATTTAACCAACCTCCTAGAAGATTCCGGTTTATGCAATACCTATTTCATTGGTTGATCTGTTGGGACCTTAATAGTATGAGCCTATAAGTATGACCTAAGTCTTCTCGCGGTTGTAACCAAGGCCAAGACTAGGTTTCTCCATCTTTGGATATCTTTTCTCCGGTCGCCTTAGAGCTCTGCTGCAGTAGTAGACTGGCTGCTGAGCTCTATCTCTCTCTCTCACCAGCACTGCACTGGTTGAGAAATCTGAAACTACGAGGTATAGAATGAGTACCTCTCCTTCCAATGGACTTACTAGGATAAGGGGTGAGCTCAGATAGTTCTTCAAGACTTTGAACGCTCCTTCACATCAGGTATCCCATTGAAAAGCCTTCTTTAAGACTTGAAAGAAGGGTTGACATTTGTCACTTGATTTGGACACAAAGCGACTCAGTGCAGCTATTCTCCTTATTAGTCGTTGTACGTCCCTCATGTTGGAAGGTGGCTGCATATCCATAACTGCTTTAACCTTTTCAGGATTAGTTTCAATCCCTCTACTATTGACTATGAAGCCCAAAAATTTACCAACAGAGACTCCAAATGCACATTTGATGGGGTTGAGCTTCATCCTGTATTCTTTAAAGATATGGAATGATTCCGCTAGATGCTCGATGTGGAGCTTTGCTTTCAATGATTTTACTAGCATATCATTGATGTAGACCTCCATGGTTGTCCCAATCTGCTTTTGAAACATTCGATTTACCAGTCGTTGGTAAGTGGCTTTAACATTTTTCAATCTAAAAGGCATAATCTGGTAGCAGTACGTCCCTTGTTTTGTCACAAAGGAGGTCTTCTCTTGGTCATTATGATCCATTCTAATCTGATTGTACCCAAAGAAGGCATCCATAAAACTAAGGAGCTCGTGTATAGTGGTGACATCCACAATCAGGTCTATACGAGATAAAGGAAAATTGTCCTTAGGGCAGGCACAGTTGAGGTCAGTAAAATCGATACGGAGTCACCACTTGCCATTGATTTTCTTGACAAGGACCACGTTTGCCAGCCAGGTAGGGTAGTCTACTTCTTGGATAGCTTTGGCATAAAGAAGTTTGCTGACCTCCTCATTGATTGCCTTTTGGTGGACTGCGGCAAAACTTTTTTGCTTCTATTTAACGGGTTTGAAAATGGGATTGACATTGAGTTTATGGGTAATGACTGAAGGGTCAATGCCCTCCATGTCTTCTTGCTTCCAGACAAATACTTCTACATTTTGCTTCAGAAATTGAATGAGAAGGTCTTTAATTTCTCTGCTAAACTTAGACCCTATGTAGACAAGGTGTTCTAGTTCTTCATTAAGTGGAACTAGTTCTACCTCTTCCGATGGTATTGATCTAGTGCCTAGCTCGTCCCTCATGTCGAGCTTGTCCAGTTGAATATTTTTGACTTCTTTCCTCTTGACAGATGTCATATAGCACTCCTGTGCCACACGCTGGTCTCTTGGGACCATACCAACTCCATTTTCCGTAGGAAACTTCATAACTAAGTGATAAGTAGAAAGTATAGCCCTCATTGTGTTGAGGGAAGGCCTCTCAAGTAGCATATTGTATGCTAAAGGTGCGTCAACTACCAAGAATTTCACAGTAGTGGAGGTCTGACAGGGAGAGTCCGGGTAATACCCTTTCTCCTGAGAACCCCAATAGGTGGATCTTTACTGGCTCGAGCTTTTCTCTACCTATTTCCATCTTATCAAACGCTGGCGCAAAGAGGATGTCTACAGAGCTCCTATTGGCAATCAAAACTCGATGAACAGTTCTGTTGGCAACAATTGCTCTTACCACCAAGGGATTATCATGGGGATACTGGCAACATTCTAGATCTAAGTATGAGAAAGTGATGAGTATATCCAGACGTGGAGTCTTGGATACAGTATGCACTTCCAATGTCTCATCAGCTCTGATTTTGCGCAGGTGAGCTTTCATAGCGGAGTTGGATTCCCCCTCCTGCAAACCCTCCGAATATTACTCTAATTTCTCCTAAGGGTAGTTGGTGTTGTACAAAAGCTTGCTACTGAGGCACTGGAGGTGGTGGAGCTCGGTTCTGGTTATCATAGACAACAAAACGACGCAGTTGCCCCCTTTGGATCAAGAATTCAATCTCCTTCTTTAGTTGGATGCAGTCGTCAGTGTGGTGGTCGTGGCCTCTGTGGTATTTGCAACACTTGGTAGGGTCTCTCTTTGCTGGATCTGCCTTCATTCGAGGGGGCTATCTTAAAAAATTCTCATTCTGCACCTCGTACAAAATCTGGGACACTGTGGCTATGAAAGGAATGAGTTGTCGAGGTGCATACCTCGGTTGTAACTCTGGCTGTGGAGGACCTAGGTGATCTCTGACATCTCCCCTTCTCTTGGAGAAACAATCCCTGTCTCTTCTCAGAGACCTATCCCATCCTATTTCTTTCTTGGGACTTCGATCCCTCTTCTTTTCTTCTTTCCCTTTTTCCTTTTGAGAAGATGAACTCCCTACCTTTGAGAGAAGTGCTTCCTCACCATTAAAATACTTTTCTGCCTTAGCCAGCACCTCTGTCATACTTGCCTGCGAGTTCTTTGATATTGAAAACATCAAATCCTTTGACTGCACTACTAGTCCAACAATTAAGACAGTGATAGCGAACTTCTCATCTGGAACATCCGCCTTCAGGGACTCTGAGTTGAACCTTTGGATATAAGACTCCAGGTTCTCATTAGGTCCCTATTTTATGTTCAACAGGTGGTAACTCGGCTTTCAGTAGGTCTGGGCTCCTATGAAATGGAAAATGAAAGATATGGAGAGCTTTTTGAAGGAGGAGATTGATGTCGGGGGAATTCTGTTGGACCAAGCAAGGGCTGAACCTTTGAGCGTGATAGCAAAGGCTCGGCATTGCATAGGGTTCTGATATCCATGTAGCTCCATCTGATTTTTGTAGGTGTTGAGGTGGTCCATGAGATCTTTAGTCCCATCAAACGTCTCTATCTGAGGCATTCTGAACTTCGGAGGAAGGAAAAAATGCAACAGCCTAGCAGT
>CAUOFW020004736.1:379489-410015 GCA_963454935.2 Ilex paraguariensis
ATTGAAAAGCCTTCTTTAAGACTTGAAAGAAGGGTTGACATTTGTCACTTGATTTGGACACAAAGCGACTCAGTGCAGCTATTCTCCTTATTAGTCGTTGTACGTCCCTCGTGTTGGAAGGTGGCTGCATATCCATAACTGCTTTAACCTTTTCAGGATTAGTTTCAATCCCTCTAATCTGATTGTACCCAAAAAAAGGCATCCATAAAGCTAAGGAGCTCGTGTATAGTGGTGACATCCACAATCAGGTCTATACGAGATAAAGGAAAATTGTCCTTAGGGCAGACACAGTTGAGGTCAGTAAAATCGATACGGAGTCACCACTTGCCATTGATTTTCTTGACAAGGACCACGTTTGCCANTAGTTGGATGCAGTCGTCAGTGTGGTGGTCGTGGCCTCTGTGGTATTTGCAACACTTGGTAGGGTCTCTCTTTGCTGGATCTGCCTTCATTCGAGGGGGCTATCTTAAAAAATTCTCATTCTGCACCTCGTACAAAATCTGGGACACTGTGGCTATGAAAGGAATGAGTNCGGCAAAACTTCTTTGCTTCTATTTAACGGGTTTGAAAATGGGATTGACATTGAGTTTATGGGTAATGACTGAAGGGTCAATGCCCTTCATGTCTTCTTGCTTCCAGGCAAATACTTCTACATTTTGCTTCAGAAATTGAATGAGAAGGTCTTTAATTTCTCTGCTAAACTTAGACCCTATGTAAACAAGGTGTTCTAGTTCTTCATTAAGTGGAACTAGTTCTACCTCTTCCGATGGTATTGGTCTAGTGCCTAGCTCGTCCCTCATGTCGAGCTTGTCCAGTTGAATATTTTTGACTTTTTTCCTCTTGACAGATGTCATGTAGCACTCCTGTGCCACACGCTGGTCTCTTGGGACCATACCAACTCCATTTTCCGTAGGAAACTTCATAACTAAGTGATAAGTAGAAAGTATAGCCCTCATTGTGTTGAGGGAAGGCCTCTCAAGTAGCATATTGTATGCTAAAGGTGCGTCAACTACCAAGAATTTCACAGTAGTGGAGGTCTGACAGGGAGAGTCCGGGTAATACCCTTTCTCCTGAGAACCCCAATAGGTGGGTCTTTACTGGCTCTAGCTTTTCTCTACCTATTTCCATCTTATCAAACGCTGGCGCGAAGATGATGTCTACAGAGCTCCTATTGGCAATCAAAACTCGATAAACAGTTCTGTTGGCAACAATTGCTCTTACCACCAAGGGATTATCATGGGGATACTGGCAACATTCTAGATCTAAGTCTGAGAAAGTGATGAGTATATCCAGACGTGGAGTCTTGGATACAGTATGCACTTCCAATGTCTCATCAGCTCTGATTTTGCGCAGGTGAGCTTTCATAGCGGAGTTGGATTCCCCCTCCTGCAAACCCTCCGAATATTACTCTAATTTCTCCTAAGGGTAGTTGGTGTTGTACAAAAGCTTGCTGCTGAGGCACTGGAGGTGGTGGAGCTCGGTTCTGGTTATCATAGACAACAAAACGACGCAGTTGCCCCCTTTGGATCAAGAATTCAATCTCCTTCTTTAGTTGGATGCAGTCGTCAGTGTGGTGGCCATGGCCTCTGTGGTATTTGCAACACTTGGTAGGGTCTCTCTTTGCTGGATCTGCCTTCATTCAAGGGGGCTATCTTAAAAACTTCTCATTCTGCACCTCGTACAAAATCTGGGACACTGTGGCTATGAAAGGAATGAGTTGTCGAGGTGCATACCTCGGTTGTAACTCTGGCTGTGGAGGACCTAGGTGATCTCTGACATCTCCCCTTCTCTTGGAGAAACAATCCCTGTCTCTTCTCAGAGACCTATCCCATCCTATTTCTTTCTTGGGACTTCGATCCCTCTTCTTTTCTTCTTTCCCTTTTTCCTTTTGAGAAGATGAACTCCCTACCTTTGAGAGAAGTGCTTCCTCACCATTAAAATACTTTTCTGCCTTAGCCAGCACCTCTGTCATACTTGCCTGCGAGTTCTTTGATATTGAAAACATCAAATCCTTTGACTGCACTACTAGTCCAACAATTAAGACAGTGATAGCGAACTTCTCATCTGGAACATCCGCCTTCAGGGACTCTGAGTTGAACCTTTGGATATAAGACTCCAGGTTCTCATTAGGTCCCTATTTTATGTTCAACAGGTGGTAACTCGGCTTTCAGTAGGTCTGGGCTCCTATGAAATGGAAAATGAAAGATATGGAGAGCTTTTTGAAGGAGGAGATTGATGTCGGGGGAATTCTGTTGGACCAAGCAAGGGCTGAACCTTTGAGCGTGATAGCAAAGGCTCGGCATTGCATAGGGTTCTGATATCCATGTAGCTCCATCTGATTTTTGTAGGTGTTGAGGTGGTCCATGAGATCTTTAGTCCCATCAAACGTCTCTATCTGAGGCATTCTGAACTTCGGAGGAAGGAAAAAATGCAACAGCCTAGCAGTAAATGGGGACTCGATTTGTTGCACCAATGCATCCATTGTCATTGGGGTCTTATCCCTTACTGCTTCCTTTATGTGTCTGAGCTCTTTCTAGATGTTATGGAAGCGATGTTCCCAATATTGCTCTCTTCTTTCTTACTGGAATGGGAGAGAATCATTATTCTGGATCCAATCGTTCTGATTGTGTCCCTTTTCATTCTCACCATTCCTAGGAGGTAGAGAGGGGCGTGGCTATTCTCTCCCCCTTCGTTGACTTCTTTAAGGGGGTCGAGATGCCGATACTCTCCATGCAAAAGACCCCCTTGCGCTGGTCTGGTTTGGTCTGGTCTGTTGAGGACCTTGCAAGAGCTTTAAGAGTACTTCGTTTTGTCGAAGCAGGTGCTGGTTTACTAGAAGAAGGGCCTCCAATTCATTATTCGTTGGGGGATCGATCTCAGGGGGGATTGATTTTAGCAGCGGGGATGAGATTATGAGGGATTTTGTGTTGTTCCCCGTCAGTGGCTTCTTGTTGGTTTTGGATCTGTGGGGGATTCATTTGATATCTACTCATGTTGCATTTTGAGACTATCAATCACTGAAGAATCAAAGTACTTGTAATAGGAACAATTGTTCCCACAGATGACGTCAAACTGATGGTATAACCAAATAGATGAACAAAAAGTGTTATTCAGAGATATTCTTGGGAAGTTAAAATGATTAACAAAGTGAAAGTATAATGGTTCACCAAGCTCGGGTGCTCGATTAATCCACTCTTAAAGGGAGTCTCTTGCTCCTTGGATCTATCTATTATTTTTGGCTATAAGTTACAGTGTATTTCTTCTACAATTGGACTCTGCCCCTCGATGGAGGTCATTTTTCAGTATTTATAGTTCAACTCCTATATCTAAAGGATCTGCAGCGAGATTCCTGCCCTTCATATGCGAAAATTCCCTTGATTTGAGGGAGAAGATCTTGAGTGGTTGAGAGATTCGTGTCTTAATCTCTGCCTTATGTTATATTGGAGATTCCCCCCTATTAACCAACTTTTCCTTTCTAATTTCCTCGAGTCTTTCACCCGAACGGAGCTTGAGGTTTGGGCCTCTAATCTCTGGGTACCTTAGCTGACCACCTTTCTNCTGAACTTCGGAGGAAGGAAAAAATGCAACAGCCTAGCAGTAAATGGGGACTCGATTTGTTGCACCAATGCATCCATTGTCATTGGGGTCTTATCCCTTACTGCTTCCTTTATGTGTCTGAGCTCTTTCTAGATGTTATGGAAGCGATGTTCCCAATATTGCTCTCTTCTTTCTTACTGGAATGGGAGAGAATCATTATTCTGGATCCAATCGTTCTGATTGTGTCCCTTTTCATTCTCACCATTCCTAGGAGGTAGAGAGGGGCGTGGCTATTCTCTCCCCCTTCGTTGACTTCTTTAAGGGGGTCGAGATGCCGATACTCTCCATGCAAAAGACCCCCTTGCGCTGGTCTGGTTTGGTCTGGTCTGTTGAGGACCTTGCAAGAGCTTTAAGAGTACTTCGTTTTGTCGAAGCAGGTGCTGGTTTACTAGAAGAAGGGCCTCCAATTCATTATTCGTTGGGGGATCGATCTCAGGGGGGATTGATTTTAGCGGCGGGGATGAGATTATGAGGGATTTTGTGTTGTTCCCCGTCAGTGGCTTCTTGTTGGTTTTGGATCTGTGGGGGATTCATTTGATATCTACTCATGTTGCATTTTGAGACTATCAATCACTGAAGAATCAAAGTACTTGTAATAGGAACAATTGTTCCCACAGATGACGTCAAACTGATGGTATAACCAAATAGATGAACAAAAAGTGTTATTCAGAGATATTCTTGGGAAGTTAAAATGATTAACAAAGTGAAAGTATAATGGTTCACCAAGCTCGGGTGCTCGATTAATCCACTCTTAAAGGGAGTCTCTTGCTCCTTGGATCTATCTATTATTTTTGGCTATAAGTTACAGTGTATTTCTTCTACAATTGGACTCTGCCCCTCGATGGAGGTCATTTTTCAGTATTTATAGTTCAACTCCTATATCTAAAGGATCTGTAGCGAGATTCCTGCCCTTCATATGCGAAAATTCCCTTGATTTGAGGGAGAAGATCTTGAGTGGTTGAGAGATTCGTGTCTTAATCTCTGCCTTATGTTATATTGGAGATTCCCCCCTNTTGAACTTCGGAGGAAGGAAAAAATGCAACAGCCTAGCAGTGAATGGGGACTCGATTTATTGCACCAATGCATCCATTGTCATTGGGGTCTTATCCCTTACTGCTTCCTTTATGTGTCTGAGCTCTTTCTGGATGTTATGGAAGCGATGTTCCCAATATTGCTCTCTTCTTTCTTACTGGAATGGGAGAAAATCATTATTCTGGATCCAATCGTTCTGATTGTGTCCCTTTTCATTCTCACCATTCCTAGGAGGTAGAGAGGGGCGTGGCTATTCTCTCCCCCTTCGTTGACTTCTTTAAGGGGGTCGAGATGCCGATACTCTCCATGCAAAAGACCCCCTTGCGCTGGTCTGGTTTGGTCTGGTCTGTTGAGGACCTTGCAAGAGCTTTAAGAGTACTTCGTTTTGTCGAAGCAGGTGCTGGTTTACTAGAAGAAGGGCCTCCAATTCATTATTCGTTGGGGGATCGATCTCAGGGGGGATTGATTTTAGCGGCGGGGATGAGATTATGAGGGATTTTGTGTTGTTCCCCGTCAGTGGCTTCTTGTTGGTTTTGGATCTGTGGGGGATTCATTTGATATCTACTCATGTTGCATTTTGAGACTATCAATCACTGAAGAATCAAAGTACTTGTAATAGGAACAATTGTTCCCACAGATGACGTCAAACTGATGGTATAACCAAATAGATGAACAAAAAGTGTTATTCAGAGATATTCTTGGGAAGTTAAAATGATTAACAAAGTGAAAGTATAATGGTTCACCAAGCTCGGGTGCTCGATTAATCCACTCTTAAAGGGAGTCTCTTGCTCCTTGGATCTATCTATTATTTTTGGCTATAAGTTACAGTGTATTTCTTCTACAATTGGACTCTGCCCCTCGATGGAGGTCATTTTTCAGTATTTATAGTTCAACTCCTATATCTAAAGGATCTGTAGCGAGATTCCTGCCCTTCATATGCGAAAATTCCCTTGATTTGAGGGAGAAGATCTTGAGTGGTTGAGAGATTCGTGTCTTAATCTCTGCCTTATGTTATATTGGAGATTCCCCCTTATTAACCAACTTTTCCTTTCTAATTTCCTCGAGTCTTTCACCCAAACGGAGCTTGAGGTTTGGGCCTCTAATCTCTGGGTACCTTAGCTGACCACCTTTCTTGATTCTTGGCAAAATAGCTCGTGATGTGTTAGTTATTCCCATTTATACGGTAGCATCAGAATTGACTTTTAGCATTGGAGGTCGTATTTTAGATCCTTTTTGGAGTTGTCTGGCACCCAAAACAGTTGAGGGTCTCATATGTGCACAAAATTGGCTTCAATTGTCATCCATTGCTAATGAATTTCAAGATATTTTGGAGGATTCAGAAAGTTATAAACTAGATTCAGGTTTCTATACTTTTATTGTAACTTTTTTATTATTTGTTGATGAGTTCTTCGTATCTAATTTTTTTTCATACTTTTTTTATCTTAGAAATAACTGCAAAGACAATTGCAATTACTCTTGAGTGAAGAGAGGTGAATGACACTAACCAAAAATGTGTTATTTAACTTTTTTATATATTTTTTTAGTAATTATAGGAGTATTTGTGTGGTATAATTTATATTATATCATTGTTATTGTTGTGGATGTTTGAGTTGCTAAAACATGAATTTATTTTTTGTATAGGTTACATGATTTGTGGTGAGCTGTCACAGGCGGAGCAATTATGATTTTAATGTATTTCATATGGTTTAAACTTAAATTAATTTTTATTGTATTTGTGTAACAATTATGGTGGATTGATGTTCATATTTTCTTGTGTTTTATTATAATTGTTGTAGTTGTTTTAGATTTTAGTATTATTAATTTATTATATTGTTAAATTGGTGCATGTTATTTAATTAAATTATTAAAATAATATAAAAATTAATAGTTACAAAAGTGTTTACCTGACTTCCTATCTGATTAATCGGGTAGAAATATCACACTTGTTGGGTAGGATAGGCCAAGAAAAATTTATTCTGCAAAGTATCAAATAGGAAGACGGAAGAGTATATTTCCTACCCCTAAGGTAGGGTGAACACCCCTACACTCTATGGGCTTAAGCAAGCCCCACGTGCTTGGTACTGCCGCGTAGAAGCCTATTTCATGAAGCATGAGTTTGACATGACAGATCTTGGTAAGATGAGGTATTTCCTTGGTCTTGAAGTTTTGCAAAGATTTGCTGGCATTTTTACCAGTCAAAAAAAAGTATGAATTGGAGGTACTGCAACGTTTTGGAATGGACAAAAGTAATTCTGTTCATAATCCTATTGTCCTTGTCTTTAAGCTCGTGACGGATGAAGGTGGAGTTAAGGTGGACGAGCCTTACTATAAACAGGTTGTGGGTAGTCTCATGTATCTCACAGCTACTCGATCAAACATGATGTTTGTGGTGAGTCTTATTAGTAGGTATATGGAGAATTCTATTGAGCTTCATTTACAAGCAGCAAAAAGTGTACTAAGATATTTGAAGGGAACAACCGAGTTTGAAAATTTNAAGCCTTACTATAAACAGGTTGTGGGTAGTCTCATGTATCTCACAGCTACTCGATCAAACATGATGTCTGTGGTGAGTCTTATTAGTAGGTATATGGAGAATTCTACTGAGCTTCATTTACAAGCAGCAAAAAGTGTACTAAGATATTTGAAGGGAACAACCGAGTTTGAAAATTTCTACTGGAACGGAGGAGATGATGAACTTGTTGCTTACACTGACAGTGATTATGCTGAAGATTTGGATGACATAAAGAGTACTTTAGGTTATGTGTTTTTATTGAGTTTAGGAGTAGTATCCTGGTCATCAAGAAAACAACCAGTAAGTCTATCTACCACAGAGGCAGAATTTATCGCTGCAGCTTCATGTGCATGCTAGGTAGTATGGTTGAAAAGGGTGTTGGGAAAGTTGGATCAGAATCGAGGCAAGTCAACTACTACTCGCTGTCATAATAGCTCTGTAATCAAACTTTCAAAGAATTCAGTAATGCATGGTCGTAGCAAGCACATCGATGTACGTTTCCATTTCCTTAGAGAGCTCACAAAGTCTGGTACTATGGAGTTGGTGCATTGTGGCACACAAGAACAGTTGGTTGATGTGATGACTAGACCACTCAAACTGGATGTTTTCTTAAAGCTGCGATGGCTATGGGGAATTTGTTATGAGATGGATATAAGCTGAGTGCTTATAGCATTCAATTTAAGGGAGGAATTGTTAGGCTTTGTTGTTCTAGATGTTAGGTTGTTTTTAGGGATTTATTACCACTTAGTCACTAATTCTCTATTGTTAAGGGATGGTTGTTTGTTTGAATTAGTCATCCCACATTATCAGGATTTGTTAATCATGGGTTGTTATTTTTTGTTTCAGCTTGTTTTGTAAGACTATATAATAGCCAAATTTGTTCTTCAATAAAAGTAGAGATTTCTTCAAATTTTATTGTTAATCTAGAAGCGTTTTTGGTTTTTAACACAAACCTAATCGTCATTTTTAATTTCTTAACGTGAGAAATGAAAAAATAAAAAAAGTTGTTTTATAAACGAAACAATCTTTTTGCAGTTTTTTTCTTTAGTTGGAATTTTTCACTAACAATTATATGAGATACTCACATTAAGATTTAGCTACAAAAGAAAAAAAAATTCACGATTCTAAGATTGAGATTACGAACCATTAAGATCTCATGAGTTTTGAATTTACGTGAAACTTAAATTGACTTGTTGGTATCACTATCACATCGTAACATTGCAAGATTCTAAGAGCCCGATCGAATTTTTGATAATCATGACAGTGTAATATTCAATTGTACGTATCATTAGCTGAAATTACGAGGTTTGGACTAGTGTGTTTGTTGTTGAGTTGGGTGGCGTCCTTTTCGTTTTCGTCGTTTTAATCAAACCAGCCAACGCTCTCGGCGGTTATTTCCACACTTCACCCTCACCCCCTCTCTCGTTTTCTCCGCCCCCTTCTTCGTCTCCTTTGGTTCTCTTCCTTTTATTGATCTCGCATTCTCCCCTCACTTCTCTATTCCTCAACACTCCCACCCACATACATAGATACAGTTATCCCTCTAATCTATCAAACACCATTACTTACGACTACAATAATGGCTTCCGCTTTCTCTGCAGCCAAAATCATCCAGCCCTTACCCCTCAATACCACCGCCAACAGATCTCCTGAGAATCCTCTTTTCGATTCTCTCAAAACCACCACTTCCTCTTTCCTTGGATCCACACACAAGCTCCGCCTCAACAAACCCAATTCAGCTCGCTTAGACGCCCAACGTCGATCTGCCTCAGTGGTTGCCGTCTCTGATGTCGTCAAGGAGAAGAAGAACCTCAAATCCAACGCCTACCTTCCCAATCTGGTACGGTAAAAATCAACTCAATTCTCGAAACGAATCTGAACAATTTAGCGACGGTTGGTAACTTATGGGTTTGTTCATTTTTGTATTCCTTAAATATGTAATCCTGTTTGCGCGTTCGTGTGTTGGTGTCTGTTTGCAGCTAATTACTAAAGAAGAAGGCTTGGAGCTTTATGAGGACATGGTTCTGGGCAGAGGCTTCGAAGACATGTGTGCCCAGATGTATTACAGAGGCAAAATGTTTGGATTCGTCCATCTATACAATGGCCAAGAAGCCGTCTCAACTGGGTTCATCAAGCTCTTGAAGAAGGAAGATTGTGTGGTCAGCACATACCGCGATCACGTCCACGCTTTGAGCAAAGGGGTGCCTGCCCGTGCCGTGATGAGCGAGCTCTTCGGCAAGACCACTGGCTGTTGCCGAGGCCAAGGTGGCTCGATGCATATGTTCTCCAAAGAGCACAATCTTCTTGGCGGTTTTGCATTTATTGGCGAAGGAATTCCAGTGGCTACCGGGGCGGCATTCACTAGCAAGTACAGGAGGGAGGTCTTGCAAGAGGCTGATTGTGATCATGTTACTTTGGCGTTTTTCGGAGATGGGACTTGTAACAATGGGCAGTTCTTTGAGTGCTTGAACATGGCTGCATTGTGGAAATTACCAATTATCTTTGTCGTGGAGAACAATTTGTGGGCTATTGGGATGTCCCATTTGAGGGCCACGTCCGACCCAGAAATTTGGAAGAAGGGCCCGGCATTTGGGATGCCAGGGGTTCATGTGGATGGGATGGATGTCTTGAAGGTGAGGGAGGTGGCAAAGGAGGCTATTTCAAGGGCTAGGAGAGGGGAAGGCCCAACTTTGGTTGAATGTGAGACTTACAGGTTTAGGGGACACTCTTTGGCAGATCCCGATGAGCTTCGTGACCCTGGTAAGCTTGTTATAGACTCGTTATATACTCTGATGGTGTATTTCAACGTGATGCAATTTTGTGATGACGAGTAAATGAAAGAAATAATATTAGAATTATTGAGATCTGAGCTACTAAACTCGAGGGAATGATACTGAGAATTGCTGGGGAGTTGGAGAATTAACACAGTAGAAATATAGTGGCTTGCCAGCTTGGGAGCTCGGCTAATCTACTCTTCAATGAAGATTCTTGCTCCATCCTTCACTATTTACTATACAAAAAGATTTACAGAATGTAAGATGTGATACTAGGATTCTGCCCCTCTGTTAGGGGCGTTACATAGTATTTATAGGNAGAAATGATACTGAGAATTGTTGGGGAGTTGGGGAATTAACACAGTAGAAATATAGTGGCTTGCCAGCTCGGGAGCTCGGCTAATCTACTCTTCAATGAAGATTCTTGCTCCATCCTTCACTATTTACTATACAAAAAGATTTACAGAATGTAAGATGTGATACTAGGATTCTGCCCCTCTGTTAGGGGCGTTACATAGTATTTATAGGGCTTCTTCTAATTCTGCGGGATCCGCCCCGAGATCATCATTTATCCGAGGAATCCTCCTTGATCTTAGGAGGAGATCTTTTCTGGATGAGAGTTTTATGCTTCGATTATGACTCTTTGCTGCCTCTAGGATTTCTATTGACAAATAACTATCTCTTTATTACTTCCGCTATTGCTTCGATTANCTCTGTTGGGGGCGTTACATAGTATTTATAGGGCTTCTTCTAATTCTGCGGGATCCGCCCCGAGATCATCATTTATCCGAGGAATCCTCCTTGATCTTAGGAGGAGATCTTTTCTGGATGAGAGTTTTATGCTTCGATTATGACTCTTTGCTGCCTCTAGGATTTCTATTGACAAATAACTATCTCTTTATTACTTCCGCTATTGCTTCGATTAGGCTGGGCTTTATTGTGGTTTTATGAGCTCTGTGCGTCTGACCTCCGCTCCCGAGCTCATACTTGGAAATTGCTCTAAATATCATTAGTTGCCCCCCAGNAATTCTGGTTTTATGAGCTCTGTGCGTCTGAGCTCCGCTCCCGAGCTCATACTTGGAAATTGCTCTAAATATCATTAGTTGCCCCCCAGCTCTTGGTCAAGCTGGCCTGGGCAAGGACTGAGCTTAAGATGTAGCAGAATGGTTTCCCAATCAACGACTTCGAAGTTTGCACGAGAATTTTTTTTTTTGCATTTAGGTGCTCCTGACCAGAACCTGCTTGAATTGATGAGGGTGGAACAAATGACCCAAGCTGAGCCCATGTCTTTNGCACGAGAATTTTTTTTTTTGCATGTAGGTGCTCCTGACCAGAACCTGCTTGAATTGATGAGGGTGGAACAAATGACCTAAGCTGAGCCCATGTCTTTTCCTGATCTCATGACGCCATATACTCTGTTCTTGTTTAGCGCCGCTGCAGCTGAACGAGACTTTCCCTTTTTTCCTGAATCTGNGCCAGATACTCTGTTCTTGTTTAGCGCCGCTGCAGCTGAACGGGACTTTCCCTTTTTTCCTGAATCTGATCTATCTTCTACTGGGTCTGATGAGAGCGAGGATGCTGGGACTCATATCAAGAAACGCAAGAAAGATGGTTCATCATTTCCTTCATNATCTTCTACTGGGTCTGATGAGAGCAAGGATGCTGGGACTCATATCAAGAAACGCAAGAAAGATGGTTCATCATTTCCTTCATCCAGATCTTTCCTGGGGAAAGTTTTGTTTTTCTCTACTGAGCAAAAATTGATGGATCTACTATCAGCGACTGAGAAAGAGAGGGATGAGCTGAAGGAGGAGAACTTGCGTTTGAAAGAGAGGATAGCCGAACTGCAGAGAAGACTAGGAATTTTGCTTTGATTGGTTTTTTTGTAATATTTGATGTTCTTGAAACTTTGATTTTCCCTTTCCATGTTTGCCGCTTCTTATACACAATTTGTGGCTTTGAGAATCTGGCAGCTGATCTTCCATGTCGTTTCCTAGCTTGTGGACCAAAGACCCCCATTTTTCCTTTTTGTAATGGATAGAAGCTGTGAAGCTTTCCTTCTAGTCTACGTGCTGCAGATCTCGGGAAGCGCATTTTGAGTTGTTGTGTTTGCTTTAGGGACAGAAAAACTCGTCCTGAGCTATTTTTATGGACCGATAAGTTCAACGTGAGCTCCAGGGCTCTTTTATGAATTAACGAGTTTATCGTGAGCNATCTTGCTTTTAGTTCTTCTAGACCGGGAAGCGCATTTTGAGTTGCTGTGTTTGCTTTAGGGACAGAAAAACTCGTCCTGAGCTATTTTTATGGACTGATAAGTTCAACGTGAGCTCCAGGGCTCTTTTATGAATTAACGAGTTTATCGTGAGCTCTAAGGCTCTTATTACGGACTAATGAGTTCGTTGTGAGCTCCCGGGCTCTTTTTATGAATTAACGAGTTCATCGTGAGCTGCAGGACTCTTTTTATGACCTAACGAGTTCATCGTGAGCTCTAAGGCTCTTTTTATAAACTAACGAATTCGTCGTGAGCTCTAGGGCTCTTTTTATGAATTAACGAGTTTATCGTGAGCTGCAGGACTCTTTTTATGACCTAACGAGTTCATCGTGAGCTCTAAGGCTCTTATTACGGACTAATGAGTTCGTCGTGAGCTCCAGGGCTCTTTTTATGAACTAACGAGTTCGTCGTGAGCTCTAGGGCTCTTTTTAGGAACTAACGAGTTTATCATGAGCTCTAAGGCTCTTATTACGGACTAACGAGTTCGTCGTGAGCTCCAGGGCTTTTTTTATGACCTAACGAGTTCATCATGAGCTCTAAGGCTCTTATTACGGACTAATGAGTTCGTCGTGAGCTCCCGGACTCTTTTTACGAACTAACGAGTTCGTCGTGAGCTCCAAGGCACTTTTTATGAACTAACGAGTTCATCGTGAGCTCTAAGGCTCTTTTTATGAACTAACGAGTTTGTTGTGAGCTCTAAGGCTCTTTTTTTGAACTAACGAGTTCGTCGTGAGCTTCAGGGCTCTTTTTATGAACTAACGAGTTTGTCATGAGCTCCAAGGCTCTTTTTATGAACTAACGAGTTCATCGTGAGCTCTAAGGCTCTTTTTATGAGCTAACAAGTTCGTCGTGAGTTCCAGGGCTCTTTTTATGACCTAACAAGTTCATCGTGAGCTCTAAGGCTCTTATTACGGACTAATGAGTTCGTCGTGAGCTCCCGGACTTTTTTTATGAACTAACGAGTTCATCGTGAGCTCTAGGGCTCTTTTTATGACCTAACGAGTTCATCGTGAGCTCTAAAGCTCTTTTTATGAGCTAACAAGTTCGTCGTGAGTTCCAGGGCTCTTTTTATGACCTAACAAGTTCATCGTGAGCTCTAAGGCACTTATTACGGACTAATGAGTTCGTCGTGAGCTCCCGGACTTTTTTTATGAACTAACGAGTTCATCGTGAGCTCCAGGGCTCTTTTTATGGCCTAACGAGTTTATCGTGAGCTCTAAAGCTCTTATTACGGACTAATGAGTTCATCGTGAGCTCCAGGGCTCTTTTTATGACCTAACGAGTTCATCGTGAGCTCTAAAGCTCTTATTACGGACTAATAAGGGCTCTTTTTATGAACTAATAAGTTCATCATGAGCTCCAAGGTTCTTTTTATGAACTAACGAGTTCGTCGTGAGCTCCAGGGCTCTTTTTATGACCTAACGAGTTCATCGTGAGCTCTAAAGCTCTTATTACGGACTAATGAGTTCGTCGTGAGCTCCAGGGCCCTTTTTATGAACTAACGAGTTCATCGTGAGCTCTAGGGCTCTTTTTATGAACTAATAAGTTCATCGTGAGCTCCAGGGCTCTTTTTATGAACTAACAAGTTCGTCGTGAGCTCCAGGGCTCTTTTTATGAACTAACGAATTCATCGTGAGTTTTAGGGCTTTTTTTATGAACTAATGAGTTCCTCGTGAGCTCTAGGACTCTGTTTATGAACTAACGAGTTCGTCATGAGCTCCAAGACTCTTTTTATGAACTAACGAGTTCGTCGTGAGCTCCAGGGCTCTTTTTATGACCTAACGAGTTCATCATGAGCTCTAAGGCTCTTATTACGGACTAATGAGTTCGTCGTGAGCTCCAGGGCTCTTTTTATGAACTAACGAGTTCATCGTGAGTTTTAGGGCTTTTTTTATGAACTAATGAGTTCCTCGTGAGCTCTAGGACTCTTTTTATGAGCTAACGAGTTCGTTATGAGCTCCAAGACTCTTTTTATGAACTAATGAGTTCGTCGTGAGCTCCAGGGCTCTTTTTATGACCTAACGAGTTCATCGTGAGCTCTAAGGCTCTTATTATGGACTAATGAGTTCGTCGTGAGCTCCCGGGCTCTTCGTAAGAGTGAATGAACCACAGACTTGATGCTTTATTAATAATCATATTACAGGACAAACTTACTGAAAAAATTTTCTAAGATGTTCTGCATTCCAGGAGTGGGGTAAAATTTTCGCTGAGTCTGCTTTCATCTGGGGTGGCCGCCTCAGGAATTTTTCGTTTTGTACCTCATACGAGATTTGCGATATTGTTGCGGTGAGTGGAGGGACCTGCCGAGGTGCGTACCTCGACTNCGAGCTCCCGGGCTCTTCGTAAGAGTGAATGAACCACAGACTTGATGCTTTATTAATAATCATATTACATGACAAACTTACTGAAAAAATTTTCTAAGATGTTCTGCATTCCAGGAGTGGGGTAAAATTTTCGCCGAGTCTGCTTTCATCTGGGGTGGCCGCCTCAGGAATTTTTTGTTTTGTACCTCATACAAGATTTGCGATATTGTTGCGGTGAGTGGAGGGACCTGCCGAGGTGCGTACCTCGACTGTAACTCTGGATGAGGTAGTCCCTAGCGATCTCTGACGTCTCCCCTTCTTTTGGGGGATCAATCTCTGTCTCTCCTTGGGGACCTATCTCGTCCTTTTTCTCTTCTGGGACTTCGGTCCCTCTTTTTCTCTTCTTTTCCTTTGTCTTTTTGCATGGATGAGCTCTCCACTTTTGAGAGGAGAGTTTCTTCGCTGTTTATGTACTTTTCTGCCTTGGCCAGTACTTCGGCCATGTTGGCCTGGGGATTTTTCGAAATAGAGAACATCAGGTTTTTAGATTGTACGCCTAAACCAGCTATGAATGCAGTAATGACAAATTTTTCGTCTGGGACATCCACTTTTAGTGATTCAGAGTTGAACCTCTGAACATAGGATCTGAGGTTCTCTTGGGGTCCCTGCTTCACATTTAACAGGTGGTAACTCGGCTTTCTATACGTTCGAGCTCCAATGAAGTAAGATACAAAGGATATGGATAGCTCCTTAAAGAAGGAAATTGAGGTAGGGGGGAGCCTATTGAACTATGCCAGGGCTGAGCCTTTCAGCGTGATGGCAAAGGCTCTGCAGAGCACTGGATCCTGATATCCATGTAATTCCATCTGGTTCTTGTAAGTGTTAAGGTGATCTACGGGATCCTTTGTTCCATCAAAAGCCTCTATATGCGATACTCTGAATTTCAGAGGGAGGGAAAAATGCAGCACGCCAGTGGTGAGCGGAGATTCAGTCTGTTGTACCAAAGCATCCATCGTAACTGGGGCCTTGCCTCTTACGGCTTCCTTCATGTGTCTGAGTTCTTGTTGGATACCCTGGAAGCACTACTCCCGATACCGTTCTCTCCTTTCCTATTAATAGGGAAAAAAATCGTTCCTCTCGCCCCCGTCATTCTGACTTTATACTTCTTCGTTGTGTCTATTCCTGGGGGGTATGCGAGGTTCTTGGCCCCATGGTTTNAGCCTTGCCTCTTACGGCTTCCTTCATGTGTCTGAGTTCTTGTTGGATACCCTGGAAGCGCTACTCCCGATACCGTTCTCTCCTTTCCTATTAATAGGGAAAAAAATCGTTCCTCTCGCCCCCGTCATTCTGACTTTATACTTCTTCGTTGTGTCTATTCCTGGGGGGTATGCGAGGTTCTTGGCCCCATGGTTTGACAGTTTTCCCCTTCTTTGTTGACTTCCCTAGGTGGTGGGTTGTTCTGGCCTTCTTGAGCCTGTGGCATCTCCTGTGGGCGTTAAAGAGCTTTAAGAGTTCTTCATTTTGTTTCAGTAAGCGTTGATTGACGAGGCGAAGGGCTTTCATCTCGTTATTCATGGGGAGACCCCCCACGGGTGGATTGGTCTCTTGGACATTCNACATGGTTTGACAGTTTTCCCCTTCTTTGTTGACTTCCCTAGGTGGTGGGTTGTTCTGGCCTTCTTGAGCCTGTGGCGTCTCCTGTGGGCGTTATAAGAGCTTTAAGAGTTCTTCATTTTGTTTCAGCAAGCGTTGATTGACGAGGTGAAGGGCTTTCATCTCGTTATTCATGGGGAGACCCCCCACGGGTGGATTGGTCTCTTGGACGTTCTCAGGTTGTCTGCTATTAGTAGCTTCTTGTTGATCTTGCATCCGTGGTGGATTTGTCTGACTTCGGCTCATGTTTTGCGTTGATACCATCAGTCACTGAAAGATCAGTTTATTTATAACAGGAACAGTCATTTCCTACAGACGGCGCCAAACTGATGGTGTATTTCAACATGATGCAATTTTGTGATGACGAGTAAATAAAAGAAATAATATTAGAATTATTGGGATCTGAGCTACTAGACTCGAGGGAATGATACTAAGAATTGTTGGAGAGTTAGGGAATTAACACAGTAGAAATATAGTGGTTCGCCAACTCGGGAGCTCGGTTAATCCACTCTTCAATGGAGATTCTTGCTCCATCCTTCATTATTTACTATACCAAAAGGTTTACAGAATGTAAGATGTGATACTAGAGTTTTGCCCCTCTGTTGGGGGCGTTACATAGTATTTATAGGGCTTTTCTTAATTCTGCGAAATCTGCCCCAAGATCTTCGCCATTTATCCGAGGAATCCTCCTTGATCTTAGGAGGAGATCTTTCCTGGATAAGAGTTTTATGCTTCGATTATGACTCTTTGCTATCTCTAGGGTTTCTGTTGACAAATAACTATCTCTTTATTACTTCCGCTGCTTCTTCGATTGGGTTGGGCTTTATTCTGGTTTTATGAGCTCTGTGCGTCTCATACTTGGGAATTGCTCTAAGTATCATCATACTCTATTGCATATCTTTGTATGGNTTTCTTCGATTGGGTTGGGCTTTATTCTGGTTTTATGAGCTCTGTGCGTCTGACCTCCGCTCCCGAGCTCATACTTGGGAATTGCTCTAAGTATCATCATACTCTATTGCATATCTTTGTATGGTACCTTCCTTCTAAGTTGATAAATGGGTTCCATGAAGTACCGACATAATATAACACTACCGAATTTTTCGACACGAAATTAGCAAGGTTGAGTTCAACCTTATCGGGTTCGGGTGTCCATTACACTGGTCGTGTTCAGGTGGAGTATATCAACTGCTTTATCACCGGTTTAAATTTTAAATAGGCATACATAGGANGTTCGACACGAAATTAGCGAGGTTGAGTTCAACCTTATCGGGTTCGGGTGTCCATTACACTGGTCGTGTTTAGGTGGAGTATATCAACTGCTTTATCACCGGTTTAAATTTTAAATAGGCATACATAGNTTTCGACACGAAATTAGCAAGGTTGAGTTCAACCTTATCGGGTTCGGGTGTCCATTACACTGGTCGTGTTCAGGTGGAGTATATCAACTGCTTTATCACCGGTTTAAATTTTAAATAGGCATACATAGGAACTGGGCTTAGAACCTGTTCAATTTTAATTTTAGAAGCCTATATTCCATTCGCAGCTCAACCCACCAGCAGTTCTGCACCCTGGGTGGAATTTGGTTTTTGATGGAACATGGTGGATGTTGAATTTGGAATTGCATGTTTGATTTGTTTTGGTATTTGCTTCGTAATAAGATAGTGGTGGAATTTGGTTTTTGATGAAGATATCGGATATTGAATTTGGAGTATGTTTTCTGGTTTGTTTTGGTTTATTGCTTTGTAGTATTTTAGTGGTGTAATTTGGTTTTTGCTATTGGATGTTTGAATTGGGTTTTTTTTAATGATAAACGGGTCAAATGTGTCAATGGGTCTGTAATTGCAAAGGGTGGAAGGGTAATCGTGTGAACCAAAAATTGACCCGACCCATTTATTTGGCATGTTAACCGAGTTGTGGATCTTTCTTTTTTTTTTTTCTTCTTTTTCTTGCAATTTTCACCTGTTTAATTAAACGGTTCACATACGGATTGAGCGATCTTTTACACGAACTCACTTAATCCAACACGATTGCCATCCTAGTTCCATGTTGTTACTGCTTACATTTTTGTTTATAGTTAAGGTTTTCCATTGCCCTTTTCTCCATATATGGTCTAACTCATCAACGCGATTGAAGTCTGACACTTGCAATCTGAGACAATTCAAAAGATCTACCACTATCATTGCTTTAGAAAATTCACTATAGTTTGCATTTCTTTATTGATTTAATCACTACTTCAATGGTTAGTAACTTAGTTTTGAAATTTAGCCAAATGGATTGGATTATGTTGTGTACTTCTGTCTGGAGGATAGCAGTTTTATAGGAACACTAGCTTAGCATTGTTGAGTGCAAGTGTTCATATTCAAATTAACAAAACATTTTTTGTTCGCTCCCTTGAGAATGAATAGAAACTTTTATTGGAGGTCAATAATAAGTTAGTGATCAAGGGCTCAGAAATGGATTGACTTATGTAGGGATTGACATATTTATACAAGTAAAAACTGATTGAATGTTGTAATAATCCAGACAATTCACTTCACCATCTTTGTTGGGACCATTCTCTTTACATTGCTCTGTTTCCAAAAAAGAAAAAAGAATTAAAGGAGCACCATAATTGTTTCAACTGCCAGCATTGTCGTGAATGGCTGATACCAGGAGACTTGAGACACCAGATTGGTATATTGAGGGTGTGATAGTGTTGTAGCCTGTCAATGCGTTGTACTGCCCTCTAAATTTCTTGATATCATCTTCAGTTCTAGGTTATAAGGTCTTGTATCAAGGGGTATTGCATGTCTAATTTCAAGATTTGCGTGCTTATGGGATCAATCACTAGAAATATGTCGTTAGATCACCAATAAGATGGGCGAGGTAACTAATTTTATTGGATTGTATATACCCTTTCCTTAATATTGTGTATATATGTCTTTATGCTAATTGTTATGTTCGGAGGTAGTAAATTTTCTACCTTAATGTGTATACATTTTGGCAGCTGAGAAGGCTCACTATGCTACTCGAGATCCCATCACAGCATTGAAGAAATACATGATTGAAAACAATCTGGCCAGTGAAGCAGAGTTAAGGGCCATAGAGAAGAAGATAGATGAGTTAGTTGAGGATGCTGTGGAGTTTGCAGATGAGAGCCCTGCTCCATCTCGTAACCAGCTACTGGAGAATGTCTTTGCAGATCCAAGAGGTTTTGGAATTGGACCTGATGGGAGTTACAGATGTGAGGATCCCAAGTTCACTGAAGGCACTGCCCATGTCTAACTTCTGAAGGCTGATTGTCTATTGACACTCAAGCTGGTTTCCAGTAGTTAATGGATGCACGGTTACATTTAGACTTGCTGATTCCTGATGGCAAGCACTAGTTTTACTTTCTGATGTATCCATGTTGCCTCTGCCAGCAAGATTTGTTGCCTAGGTGTGTTTTTATTCAAATTTTGGTCTTATTTGTCTTTTTGATTTAGTACGGTAACTTTGTTGGTCGGACTATCACTCTGAAATGTCAAACTCCTAACCTGTGTAATGGGGATGGCTTGTTACTATCCAGTGTTCATTTAAAATTGGCTTTTTTGGTTTTCCTACAATTTACAGCTTTTCTTAAAAGTATACTACATGGAGTTTCTATGGTTGGGTTGTGCCAGAAAACACCGACTCAATCCCATAACCGGTGAAGTGATTTGTTTTTTGGCATGAAGGGAGATGAAATTATAACCATAATACATTTACAGATGCCATTGCCTTAAAACAGGTGAACAAGGATTACTTCTCTTCCTCATTCCCTCTCAGCTTTTCATAGGTGCATAAGTATCTTGCATGCACTTGTAGTTCAACCAGAATCAACTCCTTCCGCTTGCTAAAAGTTTAGAGACCTGTATCCTCACTTCAGCCCCTCTAGATATTCTTATATTTAGATTTAATTTGGAAACTTAATTTAATATATCCGTTGAATTAAAAGTGAATTTTAATCGAACATTTCATCCAACATTAAAATTCATAACTGATCTAATAGTTGCATTGAATTAGGTCCTCATATCATTGCTCTTTACTTAATGTTGATCCATAAAATAAAAGATAAAATAAATATTTATTGAAATTGATGAGCCCGAATTTGACTGGGTCAAGCCCAATCCAAATAAACCGAGAAAGCCCGAAGAAAAGTCCAACTGGACACGGAGTCATGATGCCGTAAATCAACACGGAGTCATGAGTCCGTAAATCAACAAGGAGTCATGAGGGCCACTCGTAAATTAACACGAAGTCAAGTGGAGCCAAAGCACCAAAGGCCAACGCCTAAGGGGGCGCCGCCCATGGCCAGGTCCTCCTAGTTCTTCCTCATTTGTCCTTCTGACTCCAATGCAAGCCCAAGTCTACTCCGATTCAAGTTCAATGACAAGGTCAAGCCCAGTCCAGCTCAGGATCCTCCTCCCAATGGGATAGGAGCACGAGGAAAGAATATCGAGATACGCTCGGAGATCTAATCCTACCATAACTGTACTTATCAAAATAGTAGAAGTTTTCTCCCTTACGTCACCGCCTCACCGTCTTAACTAAGCCTATATAATGTAAGCTCTCTCCACATTGAGGGCATGATCACCTTATGACCTTGAGGCCTTCATCACCTTGAGATCCCTACACATATTACACCTTGCTACACACATTGCTCTCTCTTTCTCTCTATCCCTCTCCTTCTAAGCACTGTAATTCACCTAGAGAATACTTTCTCCGACGACTTCGTTCATTAATAAAAGACTCAGGTCACCGCTGCCGTTCCCAAGAGTGGAGTAGGTCACCGGACCGAACCACTATAAATCTCTGTGTTATTTCTTTTATTTACTGTTTTGCCATCGATTGCTTTATTTACTGTTCGTTGATTGCCCATCGTGAACATTCTTGACTGTTGATCTTGCGCAACACCAATTTGTGCATCATTAGTTTAGCGCCGTCTGTGGGAACCGACTAGTTTTCCTACTCTCTTTTCAATCTATGACAATCACTACCCGATCAATGAGCCAACAGTCGGGAGACAATAACTCAATCCACCGGGAGGACATTCTACCTCCCCTCGCACCGTCTGAACCATCTACTACTGTGACTCCTGCTGGGCAACAACAATAGCTCCTCCAAACCATGCAGCTGCTGCTGAGCCAAAATTAGCAAATTATCCAACTCATGCTCACCTAAGGAGGTGTCACCCCTCACCCCGTGGGAGGAGCTCCACTCCCCCCAATAAGAGAGGAGCAATGACCTGTCTTTTTTGGGTGCCAAGCAGCCCCCCACCATTGGCCCCTCGCCAAAAACACTCCAGGGCTGCGTCAAGGCGTCCCTTGCCCAACAGTTCCTCCTCAGCACGTAGGGAGTTCACGATTTCTCCCTCCTCATGAACCAGTGCAGGAGAACAAAGACAGAGAAAGCCAATACGGAAACCATGAAAGTCAGTACTATCACCTAACTGAGGATGTCCCCAATTACTGGGATGAAAAGATTAGGGAGGTGTGAAACCAACTGGGAGATGCCCTCAACGCCATCAAGGCACGAGCGCCTAAAACTTTGGACTACTTGGTAAGACGCACTGATACGCCTTTTATTGCTGATATTACCAATTATCCTCTACCTTCGAAATTCAAGATGCCCACCATCGAGATTTTCGATGGCATTAAAGACCCCCTCGACCATCTGGACACATATAAGTCCCTCATGTAACTCCACAACGTGCTTGAGGAAATTATGTGCAGAGCTTTTCCTACCACCTTGAAGGGGTCTTCTCGCCAGTGGTTCTCCAAGCTCAAACCCTCCTCCATCCGCTCTTGCACAGAGTTGAGTAAGTCCTTCGTCTCCCACTTCATTGGGGGACGCCGACATAAAAAACCAGTGACCCACCTGCTCATAATCAAACAAGACAGGGATGAAANTGCCAACCGAACCAAAGTGGTTAGATGTTCACGTTCCAAGGATTACTTCTCTTCCTCATTCCCTCTCAGCTTTTCATAGGTGCATAAGTATCTNAATTGAGGAGCTAGATGATAAGATAGCCTTGACTGCCTTTATCACTGGTCTTTGCACCTCTAGTTTTATGTTCTCCGTACTTAAGCTGCTGTCTAGGGCACAGAAATATATAAATGCCAAGGATGTCATCAAGGTCAGATGAGGTGAGTCCTTCCATGGGGGCGAGAAAAGGAAGAATGCCCGCGAAGACAAGTGAGAGGCGGAGAACAANCTTGCATGCACTTGTAGTTCAACCAGAATCAACTCCTTCCGCTTGCTAAAAGTTTAGAGACCTGTATCCTCACTTCAGCCCCTCTAGATATTCTTATATTTAGATTTAATTTGGAAACTTAATTTAATATATCCGTTGAATTAAAAGTGAATTTTAATCGAACATTTCATCCAACATTAAAATTCATAACTGATCTAATAGTTGCATTGAATTAGGTCCTCATATCATTGCTCTTTACTTAATGTTGATCCATAAAATAAAAGATAAAATAAATATTTATTGAAATTGATGAGCCCGAATTTGACTGGGTCAAGCCCAATCCAAATAAACCGAGAAAGCCCGAAAAAAAGTCCAACTGGACACGGAGTCATGATGCCGTAAATCAACACGGAGTCATGAGTCCGTAAATCAACAAGGAGTCATGAGGGCCACTCGTAAATTAACACGAAGTCAAGTGGAGCCAAAGCACCAAAGGCCAACGCCCAAGGGGGCGCCGCCCATGGCCAGGTCCTCCTAGTTCTTCCTCATTTGTCCTTCTGACTCCAATGCAAGCCCAAGTCTACTCCGATTCAAGTTCAATGACAAGGCCAAGCCCAGTCCAGCTCAGGATCCTCCTCCCGATGGGATAGGAGCACGAGGAAAGAATATCGAGATACGCTCGGAGATCTAATCCTACCATAACTGTACTTATCAAAATAGTAGAAGTTTTCTCCCTTACGTCACCGCCTCACCGTCTTAACTAAGCCTATATAATGTAAGCTCTCTCCACATTGAGGGCATGATCACCTTATGACCTTGAGGCCTTCATCACCTTGAGATCCCTACACATATTACACCTTGCTACACACATTGCTCTCTCTTTCTCTCTATCTCTCTCCTTCTAAGCACTGTAATTCACCTAGAGAATACTTTCTCCGACGACTTCGTTCATTAATAAAAGACTCAGGTCACCGCTGCCGTTCCCAAGAGTGGAGTAGGTCACCGGATCGAACCACTATAAATCTCTGTGTTATTTCTTTTATTTACTGTTTTGCCATCGATTGCTTTATTTACTGTTCGTTGATTGCCCATCGTGAACATTCTTGACTGTTGATCTTGCGCAACACCAATTTGTGCATCATTAGTTTAGCGCCGTCTGTGGGAACCGACTAGTTTTCCTACTCTCTTTTCAATCTATGACAATCACTACCCGATCAATGAGCCAACAGTCGGGAGACAATAACTCAATCCACCGGGAGGACATTCTACCTCCCCTCGCACCGTCTGAACCATCTACTACTGTGACTCCTGCTGGGCAACAACAATAGCTCCTCCAAACCATGCAGCTGCTGCTGAGCCAAAATTAGCAAATTATCCAACTCATGCTCACCTAAGGAGGTGTCACCCCTCACCCCGTGGGAGGAGCTCCACTCCCCCCAATAAGAGAGGAGCAATGACCTGTCTTTTTTGGGTGCCAAGCAGCCCCCCACCATTGGCCCCTCGCCAAAAACACTCCAGGGCTGCGTCAAGGCGTCCCTTGCCCAACAGTTCCTCCTCAGCACGTAGGGAGTTCACAATTTCTCCCTCCTCATGAACCAGTGCAGGAGAACAAAGACAGAGAAAGCCAATACGGAAACCATGAAAGTCAGTACTATCACCTGACTGAGGATGTCCCCAATTACTGGGATGAAAAGATTAGGGAGGTGTGAAACCAACTGGGAGATGCCCTCAACGCCATCAAGGCACGAGCGCCTAAAACTTTGGACTACTTGGTAAGACGCACTGATACGCCTTTTATTGCTGATATTACCAATTATCCTCTACCTTCGAAATTCAAGATGCCCACCATCGAGATTTTCGATGGCATTAAAGACCCCCTCGACCATCTGGACACATATAAGTCCCTCATGTAACTCCACAACGTGCTTGAGGAAATTATGTGCAGAGCTTTTCCTACCACCTTGAAGGGGTCTTCTCGCCAGTGGTTCTCCAAGCTCAAACCCTCCTCCATCCGCTCTTTCACAGAGTTGAGTAAGTCCTTCGTCTCCCACTTCATTGGGGGACGCCGACATAAAAAACCAGTGACCCACCTGCTCATAATCAAACAAGACAGGGATGAAAGCCTCATAGACTACCTTGCCCGTTTCAATGAGGAGGTGCTCCAAATTGAGGAGCTAGATGATAAGATAGCCTTGACTGCCTTTATCACTGGTCTTCGCACCTCTAGTTTTATGTTCTCCGTACTTAAGCTGCTGTCTAGGGCACAGAAATATATAAATGCCAAGGATGTCATCAAGGTCAGATGAGGTGAGTCCTTCCATGGGGGCGAGAAAAGGAAGAATGCCCGCGAAGACAAGTGAGAGGCGGAGAACAAGATAAAGATAACCGAAAGAGTCTCCATCAAGGATCGTCTCAGCCCGTAACCCCCGAGAGAATGACAACCTTTCACGCCACTCAATGCCTCGATAGAGCACATCCTATTCTAGATACAGGATGACCCCATGCTCCGCTGGCCTAAAAAAATGAAGTCCGCCCCAAACCGCAGAAATCATAGTAGGTATTGTCGCTTCCACCGTGACCATGGCCACGACACTGATGACTGTTATAAGCTCAAGAGGCAGATCGAGGAGCTCATACAACGTAACCAGTTGAGGTAGTACGTTGCTAGTAGAGGACAAGCCCCGCCACCTGGCCGGGACTAGGATGACAGAGAACGCCAGCAACTCCTTGAAGAAATCCAGACAATCTTCTAAGGGCCAGGAAGAGGATATGACTCCAACTCTGCCAGGGAAAAATTGACCCACTTATGGGACATCGAACACCTGAAGATTTCATCTATCTTTTATCATTTTAGTTGATTTATTTTGTTATTCATTATTTTATGAAATAANACTAGTAGAGGACAAGCCCCGCCACCTGGCCGGAACTAGGATGACAGAGAACGCCAGCAACTCCTTGAAGAAATCCAGACAATCTTCTAAGGGCTAGGAAGAGGATATGACTCCAACTCTGCCAGGGAAAAATTGACCCACTTATGGGACATCGAACACCTGAAGATTTCATCTATCTTTTATCATTTTAGTTGATTTATTTTGTTATTCATTATTTTATGAAATAAAATTTTGCGAATATTATTATATTCATAACGGTCTTATTTTCATTTCAAACAGCTTATGACCTAACAAAAAGGTAGACAAAAAGACAAAAGGTGCCCAGCACCAGACACCCAGCCTCAGGAGCCCAGCACCAGACGCCTAACACCAGGCGCCCAGCCTCAGGCGCCCAACACCAAGCACCTAACACCAGGCACCCAGCCTCAGGCGCCTAGCAGTAGGTGCCCAAACGAGGGGTCTCGCCCTCTCCATCTTGGGCGCCCCCATGATGTAGCCTAGANGATTATTATATTCATAACGGTCTTATTTTCATTTCAAACAGCTTATGACCTAACAAAAAGGTAGACAAAAAGACAAAAGGCGCCCAGCACCAGACACCCAGCCTCAGGAGCCCAGCACCAGACGCCTAACACCAGGCGCCCAACACCAAGCACCTAACACCAGGCACCCAGCCTCAGGCGCCTAGCAGTAGGCGCCCAAACGAGGGGTCTCGCCCTCTCCATCTTGGGCGCCCCCATGATGTAGCCTAGATAAGGGGGTTTCACCCTCTCTAACTTTGGCGCCGCTATGATGTCATTAGATGAGTTCTCCACCTTGAGAGCCTCTCATGATGCCTAGATGATAGGTCTCGCCCCTGCTCACCAGGCATCCAGCACCTCAGGCGCTCAGCTCCTCAACGCCCTCCTCATTTCCATAGAATAAGCCTTTACCCTAGTAGCTATCTCAAGTGCTACTCGAAGGTCAGCCTCTAGATGGGTAGCCCTTTTGTGCGCTAGCCTCAACTGCTCAGCAGCATCCTCTCGTGTCTGCCATTTGAGCTCTACTTGCTCCGTNGTCAGCCTCTAGATGGGTAGCCCTCTTGTGCGCTAGCCTCAACTGCTCAGCAGCATCCTCTCGTGTCTGCCATTTGAGCTCTACTTGCTCCGTGACATCCTCTCGTGCCTGCCACTCAAACCTTACTACTCTGTGGCATCCTCTCGTGCCTATCACCCGAGCCCTACTTGCTCGGGCGGCATCCTCTCGTGTCTACCNATCAGCCTCTAGATGGGTAGCCCTTTTGTGCGCTAGCCTCAACTGCTCAGCAGCATCCTCTCGTGTCTGCCATTTGAGCTCTACTTGCTCCGTGACATCCTCTCGTGCCTGCCACTCAAACCTTACTACTCTGTGGCATCCTCTCGTGCCTATCACCCGAGCCCTACTTGCTCGGGCGGCATCCTCTCGTGTCTACCGCCCGAACCCTGCTGCTCCGTGGCATCTTTTCGAGCCTACCACCCAAGCCCTACTACTTCGTGGCATCTTCTCATTCCTGCTGCCCGAGCCCTACTTGTTCTTCAGCAGGCCCCGTGCTTTGCCTCTCTGATATCGTAGAGGTCACAGACCTCCAAAGCCTCTTGTTGACCAAAGTCAAATCAAAATAGGATAGCTATGTGGAGCTACAGTCCCCATAGAAGACCGCACAAGAGTCTCAACTCCTACACCGAAACTAGGGTTAGCTCTGGTACACAGAAGTCTCAGTCTGGGAAGAAGTGAGGGCACCACTGGATCCCACTTTCGGAAAGTAACTTATACATCGGGCCTTGACCGAGAAGTACTGGGGGCATCAAACCTCAGCCTCTTGGGAGGAAGAGAAGACACCACCTTAAAAGCACGGAGAGTCTCCATTATCGCTCTATCAATAGAGCGCCTATAATTAGAGACAATGTCAATTAATGACTAAGCACCAGAGAGGCGCCGCCCATAGCAAGACTCAAGGTGTCCCCAAAAACACAATAGTGCCCTAGACCTCCTAGCGTCGCCCATCTGCAGCACGTCGATGCAACCTCTACCTCCTCCTCTCCTACTTACACCATTCAAGGTCTTAATACCTAGTCAGCCAACTCATAAACGCCCGCCTGCCTGGCGCCCATTTGCTTGACGCCCACCTACTTGGCGCCCATCTGTCTGACGCCCACAGCAGCAATGCCCAATGTCCAAAAAGGCGACGCCTAGGGAGACCAAGAAAAAAAAAAAGGAAAGGGAGAGAGAGCAAAGAGGGCGGCGCCCAGGAAGACCAAGAAGAAAGGGAAAAAAAAAAGAGACGTATAAAGGAGCGACAACCAGGCCAAACCAAGAAAAAAAGGGGGAGGGGGGAGAAAGGCGGCGCACAACAGAAACAAAGAAAGAAGAAAAAAAAAAGGGAGAGAGAGCTTAATACAGCGGAGTCCTGAAGACGAGGAAATGCAAGAAAATTTCGACTCACCGATGAAGACAAAGTACATGCCCATAACCCCTTCCTCTCGAAAAAGTCAGAGGCTTGGGGCATAGGGGGCAAATGATGAGCCCGAATTTGACTGGGCCAAGCCCAATCCAAATAAACCGAGAAATCCCAAAGAAAAGTCCAACTAGACACGGAGTCATGAGGCCGTAAATCAACACGGAGTCATGAGGCCGTAAATCAACACGGAGTCATGAGGCCGTAAATCAACGAGTTATGANCCAAGCCCAATCCAAATAAACCGAGAAATCCCAAAGAAAAGTCCAACTAGACACGGAGTCATTAGGCCATAAATCAACACGAAGTCAGGAGACCGTAAATCAACACGAAGTCATGAGGCCGTAAATCAACACGGAGTCATGAGGCCGTAAATCAACGAGTTATGACGCCGTAAATCAACAAGGAGTCATAAGGGCCACTTGTAAATTAACACAGAGTCAAGTGGAGCCAAAGCACCAAAGGCCAATGCCCAAGGGGGTGTCGCCCAGGCCCTTCTAGTTCTTCCTCCTTTGTCCTCCTAACTCCAATGCAAGCCCAAGCCTACTCCAATTCAAGTTCAATGACAAGGCCATACCCAGTCCAGCTCAGGATCCTCCTCCCGACGGGATAGAAGCACAAGGAAAGAATATCGGGATACGCTCAGAGATCTAATCTTACCATAACTATACTTACCAAAATAGTAAAATTTTTCTCCCTCACGTCACCGCCTTAACTAAGCCTATATAATGTAAGCCCTCTCCACATTGAGGGTAAGATCACCTTATACATTCCTACATATATTGCTCTCTCTCTCTCTCTCTCTCTCTCTCTCTTCCTCTAAGCACTGTAATGCTCTTGGAGAATATTTTCTCCGCCGACTTCGTTCATTAATAAAAGATCCAGGCCGTCGCTGCCGTTCCCGAGAATGGAGTAGGTCATCCGGACAGAACCACTATAAATCTCTGTGTTGTTTCTTTATTTACTGTTTTGTCATCGATTGCTTTATTTACTGCTCGTTGATTGCCCCCGTTCACATTCTTAACTGTTGATCTTGCGCAATACCGATTTGTGCATTATCCGAAATGATTGACAATTTAAGGATTAGGAGAACAATGTTATTTTAAAAATATGAAAAGATTGCATAAGGATAACATAGGTTTCTATGATCACTATTGATTTCATATCAGGACCAGGTTGGACCCTTTTTTTTTTTTTTGGCAAAATCCAGTTTACCTCTTTGTAGTTTGAGTATTTTGCACATGATCCCCCTATGATTTAGAAATCAGCACATTACCCCNACCCTTTTTTTTTTTTTTTTGGCAAAATCCAGTTTACCTCTTTGTAGTTTGAGTATTTTGCACATGATCCCCCTATGATTTAGAAATCAGCACATTACCCCCTTATGCTTTTGGACTGATATGCACAATTAACACCGTAAACAAAAGTGATAAAATGACTTTAGTACCCTCAACTATTCATCATCTTCTTCCTCCCTCTCAACTGTAGCCTAATTTTCTGAAAAATCAAATTAACCACCCAATTTTACAAGCTTTTCTCTCTCTCCACAAAGTACCAAACTTCCTCAAACTAATGTCAATATCCTCCACTCTTAACCTAGTTTTAAACCCCACGGACTTGTTTCCTTAAATAGCCCTCATGACCCACGAATTAAACTCAAAGGTGATTACAAACTCATTTGAACAAGTTATGTACATACCAGATTTTTTCAACATTTGGGCCAACTTTGACGCTTAATTTCTCTCTCGTTTCTCAACCTTTTTGGGTGATTCGAATGCCTAAGTTTAACTTTTTTCTACCCTCTTTCTATCCATGTATTTAGTTTGTCCAAATCATGCATAAGATAAGTGAAAATCGAGCTCTAAAGTGACGGGTTCATTATTTTCAAAAATTGTCATGATTTTTAATTCAATTTTTCACCTACTAAACCTCATTCTTTCTCGATTCTAACTTCAAAATGGATTCCTTGACCCTAAAAATGGTGGATTAAGCCCCCTTTCACCTCCGAAACTTGAAATTTTGAATACCCAAAAATTTAAGTTTCAATCTTAAACAAGAATTTTGATTTTCTCTCACTATACACCTTGTTGCCTCTCTCTCACTCTTTCTCTCTGACTCAGCAATGTCACTGCCCCCTCTCTCTCTTCTTCATCATCTCTCTCTATCAGCAACCCCCTCTCCCCTCTCTCTTTCTCTAAGTAACAACCTCATTGCCCTTTTCTCTTGCCACCCTTCTGCCACTATTGGCAACCCACCGTCAAACAGCCCTCTCACGTATATCTCTACCCCATCCCCTCCCTTCCTCCCTTGCCCTCTCTTCTCTACTCAAACCCCCTCTTCCTAGGCTCTCCTCGTCGCGACCAACGACGGCATCAGGGCCACACCCCTTCCTGCACATAAAGACAATCCCACCATGATTATTGAACCTCTGGTCATTAGTTATTCATATGGTTTGAGTGGTAAAATGAATTTCACTTGAGCCATGCATAGTTAAGAATCATCCACTTAATTTTAATTTTTAAAATTTTGATAAGGAGACAGTGCTTGGAGTGAATTGTTTGAGAAAAAAATATGATAGTCAACTGTTCAGGAAAATGAAGATTAAATAAAGATATTATTGTACTTTTATTGTGTCTATTTTTGGAGGAAAAAATTTTGTTATGTCAAATCTCCTTTTAGGCGCGTGTGTGTCACAGATGGTTTAATCTAACAGAAAAATTAATGGTAGCATTTTTGTCCAAAAATACAAGAGAATAATGTGCTAATTTTCAAATTATAGGGGTCATTTGCAAAACACCCAAATCACAAGGATAAACTGAATTTTGC
>CAUOFW020004736.1:410158-423823 GCA_963454935.2 Ilex paraguariensis
GGGGGTTGGTAGGGGGGGGGGGGGGGGGGGGGGGGACCCAAACCAAACCACAGGGCTAATCGAGACGGCTGGGCGTTATAAGATCAGGCTGTCAGTGCTCCCAACTTTGAACCAGCTTTGTTGCCCACCTCTAACCATGGCCATTTCTCGCTTAACGTCGTCGTCCCCATTGGTCTGCAAAATCAGAAACGGCATCACTGAACCCTCCTCATCTTTTCCTACTTGTGTTCGATTCTGCTGTCCAAAACAATTTTCTTGCTTGCTCGTCCTCTCTACGTCCTCTTCCTCTCTCCTCTGGCACACTACGACCACCAATCACTCTAATAAAACTAGGCACACCTCCGTCTTAGCAGTCGCCCAAGAAGAACAATTGGTCGCAACTATCCCCGCAGATAAAATGAACAGCGAGGAAGTTTGGGCATCCAGGAATATATTGACATGCTGCCAACTCTATGTTTGTAATCTTCCAAGAAGCTTTGGCATAACTGAGCTTCACGATATGTTCAAACCTCATGGTACCATCCAATCTGTTGAGGTACACTCCCTCTGCTCTTTGCTGTGTTGAATTTTATTTATTGGATTTTTGGGGCGTAAGATAAGACAATTAGGGGCTTGAAAATTTTCTTCTTTTTTCGGTGGTTTTTTTTTTGTAACTATATATTTGCACTTTGGCTTAAGGTTTCACGCAATGCCGAAACGGGCATAAGTCGCGGATGTGGTTATGTCACCATGAGCTCAGTTGATGAAGCCAAAGCTGCAATTACTTCTTTGGATGGCTCTGTAAGTTTGGAGTTTAGCTGCCCTTGTTTTTTAGGAACAATTTTGTACCTTCTGTGTTTACTGTTTTGCCTGAAAGTGTTAGTGTGTGTATATTTTTTGAAAGGATGTTGGCGGTCGTGAAATGCGGATTATATTTTCCACTGACATGGATATTGCTAAAAGAGACCTCGGGAAATTCAATACGGCATCCAAGAAAAAATTGATTTTTGAGAGCCCTTACAAAATTTATGCTGGCAATATTGCCTGGTCTGTCAAGCCTGAGGATTTGAGAAACCTTTTTAGCCAGTTTGGGACTGTAGTTAGTGCTAGAGTACTGTATGACCGTAAAGCTGGTAAGAACCGTGTGTATGGATTCCTTTCCTTTTCATCAGCTGCAGAACGCGAGGCTGCCATGTCGTTGGATGGAACAGTTAAGTCGATATCCATATTTTAATCTGCATGTTGTTTTACTCCATTTGTTTAGTCTCATCACCTGTGGAACTCTCCACTTGCAGGATTTCTGTGGCAGAATGCTACTAGTTAGAGAAGTCTTCAACAAGAATGAAACTTGATTCAGAGTTCACATGTTTCTTCTTCAGCTGTGAGAAGTTTCTTACAAGATTTTTAAGTGAGGTAGTATGGAGAATTTTCCTTCTGCTGGGACAATAACCAAAGGAACAGGTATCTCACCCACACATCCTTTGGTTCTGCAATACAATATGTTGGAAAGTTCCATTATCAGTTTTAAATTTTAATGACGGTTTTTACATTCTACCAGTCCAATTTTTTCAAGTAATGTGCAATTAGTGTCAATTTTGGCTGTTTCAGACATCCTATTTAGACATCTTAACTTCTAAGTTTCCTTTACTTGTGATCTGTGAACTCGAATATAATTGGTTATATGTACCATCTGTCAGTTACTGTAGTGTTTAATTTCCCAAAACAATGGATACAGAGATGAGTAGCTTTAGCTGCAAGAGCAGGAGAGGAGTCCCAGTCCACGAGTCACGGTCGTAGATATCAATTTCATTACATGCACACATATGAATTGTCATATGTGGAAAAGATCAGATCCTTGAAGCTGTCATGCTCCTGATCTCATTTGAAAATATTACTCTCAGTTAGCCATGATAATTATTACATGGATTAGTAAAAAGAGATGTCTCTCCATGTATCATCTTTTTCTTCTGCTTCAAGTCAAATTCAACATCAACGAACAACAATTTACGATGAAAAGTCATGTGCACACAGTGCATTTGGATTTGAAAATCTGAAAGAAAAATCCATATTGTAGGTCTGTTGCTCAAGAGAGTTCTAAAGAGTCTCTGAGGTAAAACCTTAAGATAGAACCTTTGAAGAAGAGAAGAGTTATAGGTGTATCTTTTTTCATCTTAAATCTGCATACTGAGTTATGTTTCATGAACACATTTCCACTTGAATTTCATATGAAATCAAATCCATACAGCATTATGATTTTTTTTTTTTTTTTGCAAATCATGATCCCTAACATAGTAACATTAGCTCAGGAGTTTGTGTGATATAGATATAAATTGAAGTGATACAATGCTTCTATCAAACCCATTGTACCTGTCAAAAAACTCAAAAGTGTTTCTAGTTTGTGGAAATGTTGAGGCAATATGTTGTAAATGTTTTACGATGCCCATTTCTTAAGCGATTAAGTGTCGTCAAAGTATTGAGTTGACAGNGAATTGAAGTGATACAATGCTTCTGTCAAACCCATGGTACCTGTCAAAAAACTCAAAAGTGTTTCTAGTTTGTGGAAATGTTGAGGCAATATGTTGTAAAGGTTTTACGATGCCCATTTCTTAAGCGATTAAGTGTCGTCAAAGTATTGAGTTGACAGTCCATATACCCATTTTTTAAACTAGTTTTAATAGCATATCCTCAAAGAGTGGAGAAAGTGAAGTTCAGGTTTTGCTGCCAGACCTGTTTTCAAGATCATCTGATGGGCAATTTTGTTATATACATGTCACTGGGTTACCAAGTGACATTGGTGCGGTTTATTTTTTACAATGGAAGGTCAGAATTGGAGAACTTCACGGAAAAGGTTTTCATCTTTGAAGGGGTTAAGGAATGCAAATTTCCAAAATTATTATGTTCATGTGAAGAACTACTCTGTGAGTGATCCTTCACCTTTCTTAGCTTTGAAAGTGAAATGATCCTGTTCAAGGTCCATTGAACTGGGAGATCCTGGGGTTAGAATTCTCCTTTTACTTTTAGGAGTAGTTGAATTTATCCACAAATATAGATATATAGACTGACATTGTAACTTCTGAAAATAAGTAATTTACTTGTCTAGATCTTCAGGATAGGACTACTGAAAAGCTGCTGAGATACCAAGTTTAGTAATCCTTTCCGTGTTAATTTGTGTTTTTCTGCTGATTGACTTGTTTGAATTGAGGTCTAGGGGACAAGAGAGCCTGGGGTTTGATACTCAACTCAACAATGACTTATCCAACTTTGAACGTCGGCTACATGAATCCTATTAATCTATTGTACTCTATCAAATGCCATGTTTTCTGTTAAATTTGCAAGCTATTATATCATTTATTACTATTTCATTCAAAGTTAATTTCAGTCTACCTCATCCTCTCACATTGCCATAAATAGGCTTTCTTACTGGTACAATTGTTGGTCACTACCAGTGAGCAACAAGACACCCCATTGTAAATTACACCTTTAACCAGGTATCCCTAATTCAGAGCTATAGTTGGCTGGCAGTTTGATTTGCCTAAACTAGGTTGATGGTATAGCTTGCTTCTTTTGCTCTTTGAGTTCAGTAGAGTGAACTCTTTGCTTCGGAAAAAGTCTACTTCTTTCCGTTTGACTGGTGCATACGGTTTGACACTTACCAATTTCTTTCCCGACAACTGTCTGTAAGGACATGATGTACATAGTGTGAATCTATGTAAAAAAAATCCATAGACCAAAAGCAAATGCAATTTTGCAAAAGAGGATTTGTATATGTTTGAAATCTTGTGGTGGCTTTATTCTGTCACTGTAACTTTCGGACATAATCTTTTAAAGGGGACAAAAATTAAAAAGGAACATGCTTATGTTGTTGGATGTTTATGCATGGGTATAGTTCTCATGGATTGCATATCCATACACTAAAGTGAGGCAAATAAGGCAGCTCTTTTCTGTCCCACCTGTTTTCTTGAAGGTAAATGTTAGGGGAGTAAACAAGGCACGTTCTCGTGATTTNTGTTGTTGGATGTTTATGCATGGGTATAGTTCTCATGGATTGCATATCCATACACTAAAGTGAGGCAAATAAGGCAGCCCTTTTCTGTCCAACCTGTTTTCTTGAAGGTAAATGTTAGGGGAGTAAACAAGGCACGTTCTCGTGATTTTAATCACTTTGAGGGTTTACACATCCCACTTGCAGGATCTATTTTCCCGAAAAACCAATTAAGATTTTATTGCAATGGATGACTCCTGTTAACCACCGAGACCAATGTGACGCTGCATTTAGTCCTACACAGTGGATCTTGACAAGGTGGCTTATTGGCCTGGANATTTTCCCGAAAAACCAATTAAGATTTTATTGCAATGGATGACTCCTGTTAACCACCGAGACCAATATGACGCTGCATTTAGTCCTACACAGTGGATCTTGACAAGGTGGCTTATTGGCCTGGAGGACAGACATGGATACTACAGGAGTTTCCAGTGAATTGCAAACCCCATAATCTTGTATTTAACTATAGAATTTTGAAATTCTTAGAAATTAAGGGCACAACTAGAATGTTCAAATTTCTGATTCAATGTTGTTGATATATTTTTGGATGTATCAGCAGTGAAAGTTTCTTTTTCCAGCAGTTCTGACGAAGTCATTCATTCTGCGTCTTTGTAAATCATGTTCCGAGTGTTACCATTTTGTTCCTATTTATTTTTTGCTACAACTCATGGTAGTTTCCTTTAGTTTCGACATTTTTTTTTTCCCGGAAGGTTCTAGTTTTGGCATTTGCTTGGATGCTGGATTTTAAGTTAACAAGAACCGTAAGGCTTTACTAGTGATTCGCAGATGAAAACCTTCCTGATTAATAGTTGGTCGGAAGAGAGTGGTCAATCAAACATGGAATAGCACCGTATGCACAAATACGGTTACTGGCATTAATTACGAAGGCAGAATTCCAATTCTAACACCAATGTGAATATTGGGAAACATGAAAAAGAACTTCCAAATCAATTATGTTGCAGACGGGAATCCATAATCCTAGTTCTACAACACAGACTGATAATTCCAGTTTTAATATAAAGATTATTGATAAAACTGCTTTGCTTGCCCTCTATAATGCGGTGCCCATGGTCATGAGATGTGTTGAAAAGAAGCAGTACCAAGATCCAATATTATTCAGAAAGCAACTCCAAGATCCAATATTATTAATATTTAAGTTTTCCATCATAGGACTAATATACCTATTTATAGTATACTAAAAATACTCTAATATATTTTCTATTTAATTTAATTACTGATCCAAAATACGGTAGCATAGAAGTATAATATGCATATTCAAAGATAGAAGCAAAAAAAAAAGGAAGAGTGGGACTAAGCACAAGCAACGGAGGAAGTGAGGGACGAGCNGATCCAAAATACGGTAGCATAGAAGTATAATATGCATATTCAAAGATAGAAGCAAAAAAAAAAAGGAAGAGTGGGACTAAGCACAAGCAACGGAGGAAGTGAGGGACGAGCTTTCCCTACTATTCAGTAGTTTATTAAGGAGCTTTCTCCCTTTCCGTAGGATCAAAAGTAAACCNGCTTTCCCTACTATTCAGTAGTTTATTGAGGAGCTTTCTCCCTTTCCGTAGGATCAAAAGTAAACCTATTCAATGTGTATTACTTCTTTTCCTATTCGACCTATTCAATGTATATTAATTTTTTTCCGATTCAATATAAGATTCTGACATGTTATGTCACAACAGTCTCGTCAACTTTGTTAGTTTTGTTAGTTAGTCATTAGTCAATTGTTATTGATTGTAATTTCTAGTATATTAACGGACAGTAGAATAAGTTTAGACCTTAGGGTTGGTTTTTGTGATTTGCCCTTATCTAGGAAGGTTTCGTTTGGACTTTGGAACGGAGACACGTCAAAGTTCTCTTTGATAAGAAAACTACTGCTCTTTCAAAAGCCCATCATATTTTGTACTAATCATAATCAATGGGTCACACTATTGTGATTTCTCCACTTTTTCCCTCTGTCTTTTCAATTTACCAATATTTTTNTTGTACTAATCATAATCAATGGGTCACACTATTGTGATTTCTCCACTTTTTCCCTCTGTCTTTTCAATTTACCAATATTTTTTTAAAAAAAAAAACCTATTTGGCAACGTTTTCATTCAAAAGCAGAAGTTCAACCCACTCTTTAATAAAAAATTATCCTAGTCTGGTAAATAAGATAAAAGCAACTTTAGATAGGATATAAAATTTGGAAAGAGTTGTAATTTGGTTAAAAAAACTCCTACAAACCACACCAACTATGCTTGCACAACGACCAAATGTTATACTACCAACACTACTAATAATTCCCTCGTTTAAAAAGTGGTAAAGTTGAATCAAGTTTAGTTAGGCAAGCCTCCAAAGATATTCAATGTAATGGTGATTTCACGTAATATCACCAAAAAATATAACAATCTAATAAGAAATCATCAAATGAGCAAATAAATCCCACATAATTCAATAACTACCCAATCCATATAATATAATAACTATCACATGTAAAGAAATAAAATCTATTTTACCTACTCATTGATTTTTTATTGAATAATAATAGCGGTACTAATATGGTATCTCACTGCTACGTCAAATACTTACTCGCCCAAGACATTTGAAAATTTTTTACCTATGCCACTAACCTGGCATAGATAGACGTTGGGCTGCAAAACCCAAGCCCTTTTTTCGGTGAACAAACTACATTTTAGGCATAAATTCTCCCTATTTAAGGATTTGTATTTTGACTGTCAATAGAACCTGAGGTAAAACCATATTAATCAAAGACCATTTTGGAGACTTTATGCTCTGTTTGATATGATGAAAAAATTAAATAAAAAAAATTAAAAAAATAAAAAATTAAAAGAATAAATAAAACATCATATTTTGTAAAAAAATAAAATAAAAACGATAAAAAAGTGGATTAATTAACTTTCCTTCCAACTCACCAAAATCAATCCCTCTAAAATCGAAAAAAAAATGAATGAAAAGTTAATTATTTGTGTTGAAATATATCTTATTTGTCTATATATTATGTATATATTAATTTCATATAAAAATACAATGATAAAATATATATACATATATTAAAAATAAAATAAAAAAATTTAAATTTAAATTAAAAAAATATTTTTACTATTATAATTAAGGGGTGAAAATTTTCGACTTAATACGATGACACAACTCGAACTCGACACAAATTTTATAACACGAACTTGATTATAACTCGACACGAACTTGAAAATGACTTAATACGCGAACAAGAAATATAAAAAACTCATAATTTTATGACTCAACACCAATCTAACACAACACGACTTGATTGTTACCCCTAATATTAGACAAAAAATTGATCATTTTTATTTTCCATCCATCCAATCAAACACAAATAAAGGAAAATGTATTATTCCTACTTTCCATCCTTAAAGGATAAAAAATGTATCCCTCCTACTTTTCATCCTTTTTACCAAACGGAGCATTAAGTTGCATCTCAACAACCATGACCCGATAATTTTGCCTCTTGAAAGATACCTATCCGTAGTGTTGCATCGGTACTGCCTTGATTTTTCTTCATCAAATCAGCAATACCATTCAAGTTGCAAGCGTTGAACATGAAATTCTGACCACGAAAATCTGACCACATCCTCGTACCCGCACCAAAAAAAAACCCTGCCACAACCCAAGAAAAAGGAAAATAATTAGAAGCCAAGATGTTGTTGCACAACTAGATACACAAATGGACAAACTTCTAAGTTCAATCCTCGTTATAAGGTGCTAACCTTCTGAACAAGGCTTCCATTCAAGGACCAATAACTTGACAGCGATATACCAGAGTACGTCATAAGAAAAATCTCCTTCGACTAGTGTCCATCTCAGGCCGGTATTCAAAGGGGAAAAAGAAAAAAAAACAAAGAATAAATAAGCCAAATGCATAGAAAATCATCAAATTAGAGAAGCAAGTAAAAGCTTTATGCAATCAATATACCAATACAATTTTGAGTAAGCAGTAACATCACCTTGTGAACCCACTCATATTCCCCGCTTTTTGTATCAAATGTCCCTTGCTGCACACTGATTAACTTCAGTGTGAAACGAGGGCCACATTCCTGCAAATTTGGAATTAGGAGCAAGTATGGCCTTCAAAGGAATGGGTAGGATACAAATTCAGGGAATAACACAACCCATATGAGCCCCTAGAAATTCATTTCTCAGATTTGCTCTTCTTTTCTTCCTTTGACACAATATAAAGTGAGAGATGGATCCAAAATTATATTTTGGGAGAATATATGGATTGGGGACTTATCTTTTCATAATATATTTCCTCGTCTTTATTGCTTATCCTCACTCCATAAGACTCCTATGTTTTCTTTTTTTGTCAGGTGGGTGGGCTTTTTCTGAGATTTTCAATTTTTAAGTATTTTAATGATAGAGAAACAATTGTATTGACTTCTTTGCTTCACATTCTCAATGACTTCAACCTTGTTCATTTCATGATAATAGAATCTAGACAGTGGATAAATCTAAGAATTTGGCCAAGTATATTTGGAAAGCCAAAGTTCTTTTTAAAATTAAGGCTTTTGTTTGGACTGCTGTCCTTAATCGGATGAACACCAACAATTTGATGCAGGTTTAGAGACCATATAAAACATTGAGCCTTGATGTTTGTCTTATTTGTTTATGTAGTGGACAATCGAATGCTTATTTATTTATTCATTGTGGTAGAATATATTATTCAGTTTGACTAGTGAGGCTTGGGTTCGCTCTTCAACAGTGAAGCAAATGTTGCATATTAAATATTGGGGTTTTGGAAATAAAAAGGAAGCCAAAGTACTATGACATTGCGCATTCATGACAATTTTTTGGTGTACTTGGATGGAGAGAAATGCTAGAAATTTCAATAATTGTTCTTTGCCTTCTGAATTAGTATGGGAATAATTGATTTGTATGACTTCACTTTAGACCAAAGCCATATGAAGTTTTAAAAGGTTTCCTTTGTCAGATCTTCAAAGGAATTGGATGATAACTCTACTTTATTTTTATTTTTCTCCGTTTTTGCTCATTTTTTGAGGATATCTTGTCCTCTACATTGTATTACGCTCTTTATTCGTTTCTATAATAAAATTATTCTTTGGGTAAATTTCATCCACACCCTCTAAAGATAGGCCTAACTTCAACGACACCCTTTCTTTTTCTGAAATTTCACTGCACTTCTTTCTGGTTCATATGTTTACTTCAATCAAACTCATTACCGTGAATCTCCGTTACTAACAAGTCAAAAATACTTATGACATGCAATTCTTTTTCCTAAAATACCTATACTACTCCACACCATCTTCTTCCTTGTCTTCAATTATTTAAGCACCCAAATTAAAAAAATTCATCAACCTTATCACTGCACCCCTCTAACAACCACAACCACCCTTAATCCACACACCATTCCCATCACCACTGCCACCACACACTTCCAACAACGAAAACCACGCCTACCCACACACCATCTTCATTGCCATCGCACCCCCACCTTCATTGCCACCGCACTCCTAACCGTCAAAGCCACACCCCTCTATCTCTACCCATACCACTAAGTTGTTGGCATAACAATCTGAAATAAAAATCAAAAAATCCCATTTTTTAGTTTGGCATGAGCCTAATTTTCTTTTCCCTCTTGATAATGCGCACACAACATACCCTAGCAACCACAAAATCATCTCAACCCTTCGTGAAATCATCTCAATCTCTCCACCAACTGTCAATGCACAACACACACACAATACACACATCATTGCCAAAATCTAACATCCACGATGCCACTACTATCACCACACCATTAATAGAGAGAGAATTTCATAGAGGAAATTACAGAGAAGAAACCAAATCCGTTTATTCAACTACTGTAAATCACATCCAATTTCATTTCACAATGGAAATTACAGAGGTATCGAATCAATTTGAGTTTCACCATATGGAGCCACCACCTAACCTTCATCAGTTGGAGTCGTAGGTAATAGATTGAACTATTTATAATTGAGAGGTGGTCGATAATGGTGTGGGTGGTCGAATTAGGCATGGATGGCATGGTGCCCACAGGCGATGGTGCTAGGAAAGTTGAATGTGTGTATACACAAAAAAAAACGGTGCCCAAGAGAAAGGGAAAATAAAGGGAGATGATTTGGTGGGTAGTTGTGCTTGTGGGTGTGGGGTAGAACTCATGGGTGGTGTAGTGAGAGGGTGCGCATGTAGAGGCGATGGAGAGAAGTGGTGGTGATGGTGCTCAATAGTTGGTGGGCGGTGTGTTCAACAAATCTCTTTCACTAACCCTCTCGTGTCTCTCTGATTCTCTCCCTCTCAAAAATGTTTGTTATTAATGATTTTATAAAAGTAAATATATTATATACGTAGTATAGACTATGTTACACCTATATGTTATACATATAGGAAGTAGTTACATGAAATCTGTATGGGTAAAAATGTAAAAGAACTACCTCTGTTAAAACCGTCACCGGACAAATGTTGACAAGGGGTGACACTGAACTTTCAAAAAAGGAAGATGGTGTCATTGAAATTAGGTCTATATACAAGGGTTTTGATGAAATTTACCTTTCTTTTAGCGAAAAAAAAAATTGTTCCAAGACACATTCATAAGCAAGAGGGGTGGAGTGTTTTTTTTTTTTGGAAAAAATCTAAGGGTTCAAGCCTATGTAACTAGGATGTTTAGAACTAACACAAGAATAACGAGGGGTTTTGGAGTCATACATTGTCAATGGGAACAATTAGGCTGGATTCCACTAATCAATCCAAGCATTCATGAATCAAACAATTAGAGGGAGAGGTCTTGATGAACAGGGTACCAACAACTTCCAAAAATTTATAGTCACATAGAATGTAGGCAAAACAAAACCAAAGAGAAGTTAAGTGAAACAAACCTGAAGCCGAGCAACTATTTTCTTCTTAGCACTTTTATCATCCTGAGCATCCTTGCCTTTTATACCTTTTGAATCACTTTGTTTACTTTCTTTACTTTAAAAAATATAACTACCCATAACACAACAAAATGAATCCATCAGAGACCCTATCCCAAATACAAGTAAAAATGTTCAAAATAGAGCAACCAGAAAGTACAGTGGATACACACCGATGATGGCGGAAGAATATAAAATCTCGCTGATTGTACAAGGTTACAGCTCGCCGACCACGAAAATTTGGATCTTGCAGAAAAAGTGATTTTATCAGCCTAGATTGAAAAATAAATATACATCCAAATATTAGAGAGAGAGAGAGATGATCACAAGAATCCATAGAGATTTTTTATTTTATCGACAAATCCATAGCGAGAAAAAAAGACAACCCAATCCTTTCAAATGGAATTCTATAACCAATAAAGCATGGCTATAGTTGTTACCTTCAAATCAATTTTAATTAAGCATCTCTGATAAAATTCATTTTTTTTCATATTCAATAATACGAGGGAAGAAAAAGAAAGCATCCTTCCGATGCGATAACACAGGCGTGTTGTGAAGTTAGTAGAATATAGAGCTTTGATGTACATTCCATACAAAACACTATAAAAGTAATCAAAATCAAACATCAAATAAAATGAAAAACCTGACGCTAAATCCTATTTCACATATACAAAGGATGGCAATTCAACAATGTTCAGGCCTTAGAAATTGGTTATACTTGTGCACAAAGGAACCCAAAATGATTTAAGGTAATTAGATCACAAAAATCATATATAAAATAAACTAGTACCTCATAGTAAAAAGAAACTATTACAGGTTGTTAGTTGATCAAAAATTTATTAGAAACAATTAGTGACTCTAATTGACAAAAGTTTGTTATAAGAAGTGCAGTATTGACCTAGGAAGCACAGATACATATACGGGATCCGAGTACGACAATACGAAAAAATCTTACAAAGTAGGCCACGGATACGGCTAAGATACGTCTATTTATATTATAATAAGATATTACAAATTTACAATACTAGGGATATAAGGGATTAAGAGGAAAAAAATACTCCCAAACTAAAACAATTTATATTGTTGACATAGGGGATTGTTTAATGATGTTTTGATTCTTGAATTCAATGTTCTATATAATTCTAATCCTAAACACGTGTCACCCTTCGAAAGTGTTCAACTTTTAATTAACATTTAATTCAATAGATTTATTGTCTTTGACATAAGACATAAAAACTCTTTATTCAGGCCAAGTAAATTGTAAAGAATTGACAAATCTTATGACATATGTGATGCATGTCCAAATTAACATCTTGGAACAAACAATCTCCATTTGCATGATTTACTAAGTATAAGGAAAATGTATCCACCTTGGAGATACATGTATTGAAGGTGTATCGGATAAGTATCCAACAATACTAAATATTTCATTAGTTATTCGATACGTATCTGCGAGTATCCGACAAGTATCGGTATTCAAACGTATCGCCGACGAGTATCAGTATCCGATATATATTGGATACGGATATGTCACCCCTATTGAAATATCCGTGCTTCATAGATACTAACACTAATCACAATCCACTATACTAATACACAATTTTTATTTTAAAAAAAAAAAACAAAGGAATTACTACCCATTTTGTAGGACTCTCTAATCAAATCCATAGATAGTGAAAGTTTGTATGTGTGGCAGCTTGCCTTTGAGTCAAAATGCAAGAAGTTCGTATTCTAAATGAAAGACGAAGACGAAATACAACTACAGACCTTAATATCCTTCTGCAAAACAAGCCTTGAGAGTTTGAAATAGGCTGTAGGTCCATCAGGTAAGCAAATAACTAGGAAAGCATCTACAGAACAACTACCAATGTTGGTAACATTTCAACATCAATGCAGGATGAAATTTTCAGAGAATAAATATACAGAGCATTTTCTTTCAATAAAATATCCATTTCTAGTTGAAAATTAAAGGCCAGGAAAAGGAATCCTGAGAGCATTGACCTGGTTCATGGTGGTTAGTGTGGACAACTATAATAGAAGTGAAGTCCTTCTTCTTTGCATATTCCACAATCTGCAGAAGCGATAGGATAATGGCCTTAAATCCATATCTAATGTCTTATATCATTCTATCCTCTCAAAAAATATAAGAATAAAAAGGAAAGCAAAGAGAAGAAAAGATGAGGAAGAAGAATGTAAACCAGTACCTTTTTCAAGTCATAAGTTCCTCTCTTGTAGTAATGAGCATTTGGGATCACAGAGAGCAGATCTTATATAAAAGCAGGTCCCCTCTGCAGGTGATACAAAAACCAACAATAATTGGAGCACATCCGCAGTTAACTTCGGTAAGCAATGACTGTCATACATCATAAATAATACCGTCCAACATGGAAACAGATCAAGGATGCAAATATATCTTTCATGTTAAGTTGTTGCCTCTACCACAATAAGAAGCATAAAACTTGAGAGGAAAATATACTGTAGAATTGAAGCGGCAAGTAGTGATCAATATTTTTGAAGTGCTTTCCTGCTTCAAAATTGAGCTAAATTCATCTGCATCGTTACCAGCAAAGAGCTGCAAATTAACCATGGACACCCAATTGAATTAGAATCAGCTAGAAATATAGTCATTTTCCCCCATTACATCCTTTTATGATGATATTATTAAAATTGTGTTGAGGGGTGTATTTGTGTGTGTGTGTGTGTTTTTGT